>VXBW01001170.1:743474-809229 GCA_013400375.1 Thinocorus orbignyianus | reverse complement strand
TCCGCAACGGTTCCCCTCAGCGGGGAGCTGCGGGCCGGGGTCCCCCGGAGCCCGCGGGGGAGAGGCGAGAGGCGGCGGCTGGAGGGTCGCGCCGCTTCCTCCGTCCCCCGTGNGGCCCGGTTCGGAAAGCGCTACCTGTGCCTTGTTTTGTTCCCCCCACCTCACTTCTCTCCCCGCAGGACGGTCCCGCAGCCTCGGCTGTGAAGAGAGGATGGCCGTGACTCTAGAGCAGGCCCGGCGGGTGGGCTATACCTGCCTGAAAGCACTCCTCAGGTTCGCTTTTATGGTCGCCAATAACCTGGTGGCTATTCCGTCCTACGTCTTGTATTTAATTATGCTGCAGCCGCTCCGAGTGCTGGATAGTAAAAGCTTCTGGTATATCGAAGGAGTGTTGTTTAAGTGGCTTTTAGCTATGGTGGCTTCCTGGGGCTGGTGGGCAGGATATACAGGTAAGAACGTCTTATTAATTTTAAAATGTACAACTGTAAAGATGTAGATAAGTGTTAAAATGTAGATGTTTTAGTGCGGGGATGTGTAGGGGGGAGTATGTGGTTGCGATAGATACGTGGGGTGCTTTTCTTTTAGGTTTCTTGCACAGAAGCGTTGTATTTCTGAATTGAGATACTGAATGTACCAAAATGTTTTGTTTTTAAGTCACAGGTACAAACTTGTTATGCGTTAAGTAAGAGTTTCTTAACCAGTATTTTGTCTTAGTGTAAACAGAAATATGATCTTTTTTCCAAAGTATCTTCATCACTTTGTTTTAGCATTACATGAAGGAGGTATATCTCCTGAAAAGTGTGTTGGTTTGTACTGTGCGTGTAGTTGATAGAGCCAAACTTTTCTTTACTAAGTCTATGCGTCTCTAAATCATCTCCCCTTAACACTATCAGGACGTGAGGCTAAGAAGTTGACACGATGCTCGTATCAGAAGAGTAGGTCTTCTATTCCCTGCAACAGCCTGTCTGTTCTGCTGCTTCAGAATGGAGAGAAACAGAGGGAGCCTCTTTCATACAAACAGTGATTTGCAATGTTTCTTCATTTACTGTTAGCAGAACTAATTCCAGAATCCATAGGATTTTTTTCCCTCTGCATGCTTGCTTTGCAGTTATTATTGAACTTTTGCTTGTTAGTATTCATAGGCTCATCAAGGTGATGGACTGAACTAAAATATTAAGGAAGGCTCTAGTCTTGTCCTCGAATGCACTGATTTTCATCCTGGCTACTGCACTTTGTGCAAGGAAGCAGCCATCAAGTCTTTTTGTGTGCTTAGACCTTGGAAAGGAGAGGAAATTAATCTACTGAGTACAAAATATGAACAGCCCTCCTAAAATTCTTTCCCTCTCTTCTGCCCAGGCTGCATCCGCGGGTCTTGTCCGTGTAAACAAGGAAAAAAAGGAATGGGAGCACACAGCTCTGGAGTCTGGTCAGACTCCTGATTAGTCAGAAAGTCAGTGTTCACCCAGATGGAGCCCTCTTTTTGTTAGGCTACAAGAGCTGAAGCCTCTGTGATAATGTGCCTTTTGGTACCCTCTCGTGTGCCTTTCCGAGATGCACAAAGTGTCTGTGGATACTCTAGGTGAGCTTCCAGTTCTTCATAAGGAGATGGTGGCAGCAGCAAGCTAGACTCTGGTCTGTTGGGCTAGAACTGTCGCAGCATTGCACTGCTTCGAAATTGCCTTGCCTGGTACAGCTCAAGCTTCTCCAGATACGCTGTTTTAAAAACCTTTTTATGTGTTTGTATTTGCTCGTTAAAAGAAGTCCACATAGTACTTGCAGTGGCGGGTATATTTCTAAAAATCCGCTTTATGCCTTAAGGCTCAAAGGCCTTCCAGAAGGAAGGATTGACTTTCAAGGTGGTGTGTGTATTCTTAATTGGAAATGGGAAAGTTTATGAGCGTAATGGTAATGTTAAAGTCATCCAGCATATGACCCCTGGGGATTCACTGCGTGTATTGAACATGCTAGTTAAAATTCAAGCCATTGTCCCATGACGATACGGTTGTCAATTTTTGAAAGCAGTTTCCTTGGGATAGTTTTACTGCTGACTGCAGAACTGTGTGGTTTCTTTTGCCTATTGCTTGGAAAGTGGTCTTAGCATGAGCTGCATATCCTAGAGTCTTCCCTGAAGCATCTGTTGATTGGTGTTGCTGATGTACCTTGACAATTTGGAATCCTTTGTTTTACAGTCTTGAAATGTCTTAGTATGATTGTTTGAAGTATCGTTTATGAACAGCTACACAGAAGTGTTTTCGGGGATGGTGTATGGGTAAGGAGGCCCATCTTTATGCTTTTCACTATAAAGCATGGCTTTTGTTTCGGGGAGGGTTTTAAGCAAGTGCTTGTACGAATTCTCATTTTAAATATATTTTATTTGATGTAAAGACATACTGAAGGCTGCAAAATAGCAAGAATAGCTTATTTCTTTCTTTCTTCACCCTCATCAGTGCTCATCACGTGCAGAACAAACCTGGAAAGCATATCTTTTGGGCTTCAACATACGTAGACAGGGTAATTTGTATGTCTGTTTCCAGACTGATAGGTTTATAAAATACTGTCGCTAGGTCCCCTCTTTATTTATAATTTGGAACTGAAATACTACTTTGTTAGGGTTGATGTCTAAGACTTGCAGTGGTGCATCTGGAAGAGACATTGGTCCGGAGCTATTCTGTTCTCAATTCCAAAAACTAAGTCCTGGATAGGCTTCAATGTGTTCCATCTTTGCAAAAGTAAATACAAAATAATAGGTGTATATGGGCACACTGAGAAGATTAAGGATTTTACTTCTCTTTTGAGTAGCAGAGCAGTTGGTGAGTTGGGATCTTATAGGTTTTTCTTCTTGACTGAGAGAGTAACCAGCTAAATAAGTTTACTTACCTTCTGATTGGAGGTAGTGTTCTATTTCGGTTGTGTTGAAAGCGTGTTTTGTTTTTTTTAAGTTTATTTACTTTTTCCCCTTCCAAGCTTGGGTGATCTGTTGGGTGAGAAGTGACACAAGCCGTTTGTAATTAGGGCCCTAAACTCAGCCTGCAAAGTAGATTCAAGACAGACCTTTTTTCCCCTCTGAAAGTTTGTAAGTCGTATGTAGGAGAGAGCTCAACATCAAATGAAGAAAATATGGTGAGTGCTAGATTTTCCTTCTGGGTTTTGCTGCTGTTGTGTAAATGTTGGTGTGTTTTATTGAATAAAGCTAGAAGAGCTGAGGAAAATTCATGAACTAGGTCTGCCCTTCTTACTCCCCACCCCCGCATAAACCTGTGTTTTCGTGCTGGGATCCTAGAGGATTTGTTACAGAAATTACATGATCTGTGTCCATATCAGCAGCTCGAATCTGTGCTTTTGATAAACATAGGTGGTTTTCTTTGCGGATGCACTTGATGTTACGTAAAGAGATAGTGTGTAACTGGACAAGCACAATAAAGAAAGGAATAGGAAGAGATACTGTAAAGGTCATTCTCCTTTACCTAATCTTTTTGCTGTTAAGACACAAGTATGAGAGAGAACTTGGACATAATTGCCTGCCTTTGATTTTTAAAGGGCAGAATATGATAAATATCTCTGTTGTTCTCTTGAACTCTATAGTGTTTCTTATGAAAAGGAAAACTGAGTGCCTTTTTATGAATAACTTTCAGATGGTCTAGTACTGTTATTTTATTTTCATGTGCTTTCAGAAAGACCTTCTTATAACTCCTCTAGGCCTTTTTCTGTTTTACATTTATGCATAAATATACTGCTCTCATTGACGGAGCTGTTCATTTAGGACACTCGGCACCTGCATGTTAGTGTGATTTGAAAGGCACCTTTGAATAACACTTCTAAATATTTTCCTGCATTTGTAGGAAGATATGCTCTAAAAAAAGCACACTCAAGAGTGCTTGATCCTTTGTTGGCAAGTACCTTTTTACCCTTTTACTGTAATTTGTCATTTAATATACAAGTAAGCCAGAAACCACTAAGCAGTGCAGTAGATGGAATGGGAGGGAGATGGAGCATGTCTGTGGTGGTGAATTTCTGAAGACCTCCTGCCCACCTACAAAACTAGCTTTAAAGCAGCCATCTTCTAGATTTTAACCTCTTTGGCCAAGTAACTATTGCAGACTAAAGATTAATATCCCTGTATCTAATCGCTAAAAATAGGACTGCCGGATAGAAGCTTGATTTGCTTAAATGCACTTAGACAAACTATTTTGTTGTCTTCTGCTGTCTGAATGCCGAAGTTAGCATTAACCTGTGGTAGAATTGTTGTGATACTGTACTTAGAAGTCTCCAGGATAGTGGAGTAGTCCTGATACTTGTGATGCTCATCCTGTGCTTCGTCCTGCTCCGCATGGCTCGGTACTGCTGTAGGAAGTGATGGTGTGTGCTCAGCTCGTACCTCTGGCTGGGAGGAGCTGCTGGAGGATGAGTGTCCTCTGTCCACAGAACTGTTGGTGTTCTTCTGCCTGTCAGAGCAGCAGGGGAGAGGCATGTTGGATGTAGGCAGCAGAGTTGCGTGCATCTTAGGAAGGGGTTTCCTTCAGAGTTGTGCTTGGTGTATGTCATGCTCCAGCAGTGAAGAGGACAACTCAGCTAAACCTACTGTTTCAGCCTCTTGCCAACACAGAGTCTTGTAATAACATTGGACAGGTTGGCAGGCTGATGAAAGGGAGAGTAATGCACCTCTGTTACCACCCACAAAAAAGTCTTAGTGGTGTGAATGTACTTACTTGTATAACGATGCAGTGCTTAATAAAAAGTGGACTAATTCTGTGGTATTGCCTGTTGCTCTGTGTCAGCCAGGAAGGTGACATTTAAATAGTGTCTGTAAAAATATTCTGATTTTGTCAAGTGAGGAGAATTTCCCTTTCTTCATTCTTTGTTATTCAGCCAAGTAGAGTAAAACTGAGACTTCGATTTTCAGTTGTCTTCCCCTTCCTTCCAAGTGATTTAAAATTTATTGGCTAATTTCTATGTATGATTAAGTAGTGACCTCTCCATCATTCTTTTCAGCAGTCATACTGTCTTTTTTTTCTCTAATTCAAAATCTTCTTTTTTTTCCATTTTGTCAGTCAACAGCCTCAACTCCTCTAGCCTTCTAAGAATGCAAATATTTTTGTCTTCCACAACTGTAAAAGATACAGGTGGAGATGCTGTGACAGCACTTCCTCGGTGCAGACAGCATGCCCTGTCTGTGCTGCATCTCATGTCAGGTCGGTCCCTCTTCCCGGGGAGGAAGTGCAGCAGAAGCTGGAGAGCAGCAGATGAGATAAAGTAAATTTTTTTAGTCCCAAATAAGGCAGGAGGTGTTATTTCAGGAGACCTATCTGTCCCTCTAATCCTGTAATTCTCTTGTTTTCTACCCTTCTCTGTTCCTACAGTATGTTTTTGTTTTTTTTTTTTTTTTTAACTGGCAATATTTTGTTTTCAGGACTGGTTTCTGCTCTTAGGTCTGGGGTGTAGAGGAAACAGTTTATGTTTGTGAGGTCAGGTGGTGTGTGAAAAGGAGAAACAAAATTGTTCTCATTTTGTGTTTTCTGTGAACACGTGAAAATACCTGATGTGATTCAGTGGCTGATGGTTTGCAACACAGCACACGGAGAATTTCAGTTTGTGCTACAGCTGTTTGAGTTTCTCAGTAATCCATGGCTTAAATGCAGCTTTCTCTAATATGTATGATTAATGTCTAGGTAATGCTGAGATCAAGCGGGAGTTGATTTTGCTGTTTGTAAGAGGAAGTTTGTGTGTAATTTGTGAGCTCTCTTGATAAGAAAAGGTCAGAGTTGAATGAGTCGAGGACATTGGAGCGGTTTCTGCTGTGGTGTCAGAGCAAAGGCTCGTTGTGTCTTTGCGTAAGAAGAGGTAAAAGAGTACAAGGGACTCACTGTCAACTTCTTTGTGCAAGTGATGTGTCTGTTTGTCAAGAGTGCTATGCAGTGACCCTTGTCCTGTTTTAATGATATATAAAATCATACTATCTCTCCTTCTTAGGACACTTACAGGCCTTGCCATACTTCTTTGTAGTTCATCTAGTGTCAGCAATGTGTCAAAAGTAGTAAAGTTTATCTTTTGTTTTCCTATCGTATCATTTAACTATAAAGGACCATTCCAAGGAATTAGGTATCGAAATGCTCTCTGAATTTTTAAAAATCTACTACCTCCTACCACAAAACTTAGAGTATAAGCACACACTGTTGCTTTTTTTTGCTAGTGATGTTTTTTTGGGTTTTGTTGCTATTTATGGCTGTCCTCCTCCCTCCCCCCACCTTTTTTTCTTTTTCTTTTTTTTTTTTAAGAATGAGCTATCCTCTGCTCCAATACAAAAGCTGTTGCAAGCACACCAGATATCTCACATCTGCCTAACGATAGTAAGGATGAAATTATGGAGGAATGCCTATACAGAAAGGTGTGATTATTTACTTTTAAGTCCAGGAATGGCTGTGGGGTGCTTCTGAATCAGCTTACGTGCTAACAGCCAAAGGAAGACAAAGTTTTGGGAATTCTGGGTTCTGTTCCTGTATATGCCTGAGGTTGCTATTTTTAGCATGTGGTTTGAGCCCTTCTAGTTCTTCTGGGCCTTTGTTTTTAGCATACTTATTCACACATGGCATCTTACTTCTCCCTTTGCTGGTTGACTGCGTGAAAGGATATGACTAAGAATACCTGAGAGAGATTTGTCTCTTATCTGTACCTTGTCTTGTTCTTTTTCTTGATTGTAGGCTTTTAGGAACCATGTGAAATAATTACAGGAAAGCTTTTGTCCATCTCTGATTTGGAGAAGCAAAATCTTAGGGAGTTAAATTCTTTGACCACAATTTCTTTATAGAGTGTTTGAAGGAGGAATTTTTTCCACTTCAACAATGAGATTGTGTCTGTATTGGAACATGTCAGAGATGATACTTTTACGTCAGAGATGCAGTTTCTCATTGTCATTTAATGTAACTGTTCTAAAGCAAAGAAATTTTAGAGCTTTTCAAGGAAACTGGTGAAAAAATTGGATGTTTAATGTGCATAAAACCTATTTTCTCTGTCATTTTGTTCTGGAAAATTACTTTTTTAGAATGAAACTCAAACAGATGAACGATATATACCACTTTCCTTTTTCCTGTTGGGTGTATGTGAAGGACAGAGAAGTCTTGCCAAAGGTTAGTTTGACAAGGTTTTAAGCAGCTGAAAAGAGTGTCTTAAAAGTGGAAGAGTTGTGCAACCTTAATTAGACGGAGTAGTTAGTAAATCCTTTGTGGAATATAAGCTTAGTGGTGTAACTTTCCAGTGTGAACTGAGCCAAAATACAGCTCGGAGATATGTAATCTGCTTGCGTTTATTACAGTGGAATATAAACTCTAATGCTTTAGATGACATGTCAAACGCAGGATTGCGTAGGCATATAATTGCACTGCTCTTGCAGTCACCACAATTCAGATAATAGTCCAGCCATTTGTATATGCAGTTACTGGAATAAATAAGTCCAATATGTTTGCATTCCTAAAAGTGTTAGATGACACCAGTGAGGGATCCTGCATATGAGGCTGCATTTATTTATTTTTTCCTCTTTGTTTTTATTCCTCTACCCCCACAAGCATTTTGAGCAGGGAGTGCCACTGAGGAAAGCCAGTCCCAGCCCTTCAGACTCATCCTACCACCACTGCTTCAATTTTATTGGCCAAATATTTTAATGATTGTGTGATCATCTGGATCACGGCCCTGATCCACACTAAAACTACCCAATTTTGCTGGGTGACTTACAAAACACAGTCTCTAACCCAGTTCATTTTGCGGGTGTGGTGAAAGAAGGTGGTGAGTATAAATAGCGAAGGGAAAAAGGAAGGAGCTGCTTCTTTTGGTGACAGTTGAACTTACTGCTTATGGTCCCAATTCAGGAAAGCAGTCCTGTGCAGGATAGGGCTCTAGTATGTGAATAAAGTAGACTTCTTCACCTTTTCTTACTATTTTGTTAACTGGTTAGTGTTGTTCAGACTGAAAAAGTGCCTTCTGCAAAGGCATAGGGAGAGAACAAAGGATTATTATAAACTGAAAACTGGATGATAAAGGAATAAAAAGACCAGTGCTCATTTTGATGAAAGGTTAGCAGTGGGGTTCCTCTGAAGTTTTGTATGTGTACTGTTTGAGTTTGGCAGCTACAGAGACAGTTGTAAAGAACTTCAAAAGTATTTTAAGCTTTTTGAATAGCCAACAAAATGCAGTTGTTGTTCAGTGTTGAACAGTGCAAAATAATAAACGTTTAAATAAAATAGCAGTTTAGGAAGGAGATTAGTATCATGGCAAAGAGCTTAGGCAAAGCTTTGGCCCAATTCACAGCTATACATTCCGTTATAAAATAAGTAAAGCACAAGATAGAAAATAATATTAAAAATATAAGTAGTTCAGCTTCACGCTTTGCTGGTTTTGTCTCAGTTATTTCAAAGCTATTGAAGAATTAAGAAGGGGCTCTAAGAGGGTCGGCAACTTCATTAGTGGAAGCTGAAATCAAATCAAAACAATTTATTCACAGCTGAACTTGAATCAGAGCTGAATTGGACAACTGAGTGATTCTGTTTTCTGGGTGGAAGAGAGTTGTAGAGATGCAACTTCCCTGCCACTGTGTAAAGAAGAAGGGGACTTAGTGTCATTGGAAGGTAGAAAATTAAAGTGGTCAAGATTTAATAAGACAGCAGTGCCTGGGGGTTTTGTCTGTCAGTTTGTTTTTTTTTCTTAAATGCTTTCATTAGGTCTTTCCACAAATACTTACTTTGCAGGATAGAGTCAATGATGTTCCTTCTTTTGAGTCATAAAACATAATTTGAGATCTATTTATTGAAATGTTATGCTTCTAAAAGGTAAGGAATTGTCCCTGTTAAGGAGTTTAATAGTTTAAACTATCTTAAAGATTCGCCTCAATTTTGTAATTTAAGTGAAGGAGGAGAAGAAAGGGTAATAGCTTTATTACTGCTTCTCACTTATGTAGAACTAAAAATAGAAATGGTGGTGTAAAAACACGGGCCAGCATTGCTGCTGTTTGGGAGGACACATGTTCTGGAAAGTTGATTCATTAGGACAGTTGCATGAGAGCTTGTGGGTATAGTTTTTTTGGTGGCAGAAAGGTGGATTTTGTCTGAGGTTTTAAAATGTTGTTTCATTTGTTTTCTAGCATCCCAAAGTTACAAACGTGCAGATTTTCAGAAAGTCTGTGATGACCTTACTTGCTTGTCAGAACTGGGGAAAAAAAAAACCAAACCAAAATATTAATATTAAGAATATATGGATTTGGTTAATTTAAGTATCGGTTGTGTATGAGTGTGGTGTTTAGGGTGGGCCATTGAACACTCCTTTAATGTAATTTGGTGATTTGTGTATTTTGTTATCTATGTAGATAAATGTGATGGTGTTTTAAGCATAGTTTCCTGATGGGATTAAACTACTTGTTTGTTTAACAGCTATTCTTTCTGTCACCTCTCCCACACTTCTTATTTGCCTCCTTGCAAATCTGCCTGCAATTGACCAGATGGTTCAGATTTCAGACATAGTGGTGTTCTCATGAATTTTGTGAAAATTGGCAGCTGAGTGGAGAAGAGAGAGACCCGAGTTAGTGCCTCAGCTGAGGGGAGGACAGGCAGATTTGGCTGTCACACATCTTGTTTGACATCTCCTGTATGTCCAAGCAATGCATCCATAGTTTGGGGTTTGCCACAGTGCCGGCATATCTTGTCCAGCCCCTCGAGGAGAAGGTTAGACAACATGTTTTTGGGAAACCAGGCTTTGTTACTTCTGCTGCTTCTGGATCAACATGTTAATCTGGCAGTGGCAGACAGCATATGAAGCAGCATCCTTTCTTTTAGATGATGTTTTATCCACCTTGCTTATCATAGCCTTTTAGATCCAAAAGGATAAGGTAGTAAAAGAACTTACAGCCATTGTGGTTTTTGTCCCCAACCGTGAAAACGTAGCAAGTACTCTCTACTAAAAGTCAAGTTAAACTAAATGCCAATTCTAATTAGCCACTGAGAGTTTTGTGGTTGACTTTCCTGGTACCAGAATGTCACTCCATGTGCTTCAGCAGAGGAGCAGACCTTCCGGAGCTCTGGGGAGGAAGCAGAGGGAATCAATGTTTTGTACATTTAGAGGAAAATGTAGAAGAGAGAAAAAGATCACATAGCTTCTCGGCAAGGGCAGGAACCCTACCTAATGAAGGGTGCCCAACCCAGACAATATGCCTTTCTCCTCTCTTTATAAAATGGGACTTGGTGTAGCCTCCTAAAAGGAGGACTGGAAGGGCATCAACCTAACTGTAAGTCTCAAGAAAGTACAGTGGTGCTCAGATGACAGCAGGCATGGCACAGCCATAGGGAAAGTCAGGTATGTATCTGACCCACGGGCATGTGGAAACATTGAGGCTCAAGGTGTGTTTGGGGAGAGAGCAACAGTGTGGGTGGTAGGCAGTGTGAAAGTCTGTCAAGAAGGGTTCTGTACCACTGTAATGCTCTCACGTGTGCTATACATTTGAAAGGTGGCCTCTCGAGTTTTGTACCTCAGCCAGGTCTATTTTCATATGCATAAATATATAGAGATGGACTGGCAAAACTCCAGCTCTGGTAACTGCCAATTTCCTTTCCAAACGTATTCTTCTTTCATATCCATTTTTATTTTCTGTGCTTGTCTCTGGCATGAAATTCAGTTGTTGTTCCTCCTAGCAACAACTTTACTGGGAAATAAATATAACTGTAGCCGATGCATACACTGATACAGCATGAAAGACCTATGAAGTTCAGTTTGCATTCATGAAAATGCTTTCAGATGAAGGTGTGGTTAATATAAATGTCTGTTAAACCTCTTGCATGTAGTGAATTACATGAAAACAAACAGATGAAAATTTTTTCATTTATTTGAGACTCTTCTGGCTTTATCATCAACCCTAATGGTTTGGTCTTCTAACCCTGCTGATGTAGAAAGGGAATGTGACAGCAGCAAAGCTTTTGCCCATGTAATTCTATTGTCTTGGATGTGTTTAAAGATTACTTGATGCCTACCTTGGCCTTTGGGATTTTGATAAGCTTTTCACAGGCTGGAGAATCATTTCTGTCCTTCATCTAGTTCCAAGAGAGAAAATACTGAAACACGCCTTTTTTTTTTTCCTCTTTTTGTTACTCTCTCTTCTTGTTTCTTTTTCTTTTCTCCATTTGCTGCTTACATTCTTTGTGAATGTTTCAACAGCCTACTAGACTTTAAAAGCTAGAATGCAGAGCTGAGTTCATGTAGCCATAAGTGGTGTTGCTGTGCCTCACTGTAGGAAGGCAAAGGGTAATTCGGGTGGCTTCTGTGGTGAAGAAAGAAGGTGGCTTGCTCCTTCCTTCGCCAGTCCCATCACCTCCCTTTCCTGATACTTTACAAAAGCAATGGGTAAATATGATTGTCTGATCGCTGTGAGGAAGGGTAAAGAAATAAAAGAGTAAAGTACAGAGGATTTAGCTGGACAGGAAGAATTTGATGTTTGAAGTGTATTGACCAAAGCTCTTACTCTGTGGTAGTGCTAGACTTTTGTAGCCTGAATAAATTTATTTTTGCCTAGTGTTCTTTTTATCCAAGGAAAGAATAATTCGTAACGGTTCTGGCAAGGGCTTCTCAAGTAAGCCAAGGTACTTGTAGCCACAAATCATGACAAGTTGCATGTAGAGTGCTTGCAGTGCCTATTATTGCCCACAGACTTGGGAGTATTCTCATTAATCATTTAATTGGAATTTTGAGATTCATAATATGTTCCTGTGTCTGTGGCACACTTGCTGTATTTGAAATGGAGAAGTCCATTTCCAGAGTCTCTTCTGCAGCTCTGTTGCTCAACCCCTTTATGAGTGCTCTCCACAGAAGCTGCTCTACAGTGAAGTAACTGTTTTTAATTGAAGTACTCTGAATTCCGTTCTCTTTCTTTTTTTGTTTCCCTAACATTAATCTGCAATCATCTTTACCATTTGTTCCCAATGTGTAGCAAACCTTTTTGATCTGAGCTGTGGATTTAGTTTTGTTTTGGGGGTTGTTTGTTTTCTTTTTTTAATTTGAGGGGTGAGAAGAGAGAGGAAGGGAAGCGTCAATTACTCTCACCTTAGCAGCATATTTCAAAATCAGGACCTGGGAATTTAATTGAAAGGTCCATGGAACATTAGTCTCTGCGTTGAGGGTAAGGGTAGGTATTGGAGCCAGCCATTCAGAATGTTTAAATACATTTGTTTGTATTGAGTCTGACCATTTTATGTGAGTAAAAAGTACTACTGAAACTCCTAGTAAGACTGTCAGCCACGAATCCAAGGTATTTTTTGCAGTTGTCAGCAGGTGTAAGAGGATTATTTGTTTTGTAATAGTAACAGATGACAGAGAGCTGAACTTTCTTTAAAATTAGGAGCAGTAAACTTTCTGCTGCTGCTTTGAGGTAGGTCAGCTAGAAAAATCTAGTGAGACAGGCTGGTGGGTTTTTTCCTGCTAATTACTTAGTTTGTGACAGTCTGAGGGTGCTATTAAAGGCGTCGCTTCTGATTCTGTGATAGTGGACTTCTGCTTACTGGCAACCTGAAAAGCAGCCACACACTTAAGAGTCGCTGAACTGGTATAGGATAACCCGGGGTAAATTTAATTATGGTAAGATGCTTTGTTGGCTTGAATCGTTTGCTGTGTCATACTAGAAAAAGTAGTAGCTTAAGTTCCCAGATAGAATTAGTGTCATACGCTTTCCAGCATGCTTTTCAAACTTACTGTGGTCTCTTGTTTTAATAACGGGACTTGCATAAACAGAAACATGAAACTGAATGTAGGAATTTGCTGTTGTGTTAATTTGCATCATTAGCTTCATATTGTTTCATGATTAAATTATGTTGATTAAATTGATTAAATTAAATCATTTTCCCCTGACCTTTATAAAATCCATTGTTTGAAAAAAATGAACATGGTATCTAAAAAGTGCAAGGGGAAATATTCTTATAGTTCTTACTCCTGTTGTAACTTCTTTACTATAAAGACTGTTGTTTGTAACACGGGTGAGAAGTTTAATGAAGTCCTTGAAACCTAACTGTGCAGGTGTTTAAGGCTTCTTTAAAAAGTTTGTCCTTCTGCTTCCTTGCATCTGTATCCAGTTATTTTTTTGATTCTTGACGTGCCTTTCATTATTAAGTTTTCCCTTCCACGCTGCAACTTAAACGTCCAGTGACTTGGTTCTGGTTTGTGGTACATGGCAATGCTATTCCTCCTGCAACTGGAGAGTGGTGCAGAGACGTGTGGGGAGGAGAGAGTCATGCTGCATCTGCTTGGTTAGTAGTCAATTTTATGCTTGAAGGTACTAATTTTTGGATTATGCTACTTCTGCAGTCTTCAAACACACTGTTTGAATATGTGTTTCTGTTCTTGCACTCAGTAGCTCTGTTTTTTCTGCCCAGAATTGGCTGAGTAGAAGAGGTTTGAATGGTCAAGGTCCTTCAAGTGGGAAGAAGCTCTTCAGTTCTGAGGGAGTCACTGTAGGGAGAAATCAATGCACAGAATGGCCTTTTGCCTTTCTCATGTAGACCATTTAACAGAGATAATCTAAAAGTAAGGGTTTTTCCAAATATGTCCAGCAGTACTTTTAAGTGGTGATTATTTGTACTGTATCATGAGCTGGGCTGAAAAGTGTTAGCTCTATAATGAGATAGCATCAACAGCAATTTGTAGTAACTTAGGCAGGGCCTGAAGAATATGAAGAAGTAACTGAACTTGATTTAGATAAGCAGAAAAATCGACCCAAGCTGGGGTATAGGGGTGGTCTTACCACATTGAGAATCTTGATTTCCATTTATAATATTGTTGGTTTTCTTGACTTGAACCTTCAGCCAGTGATAACAATAATGCAGTTTGTTTCTGTTAGGAGGAAAAGCTGATGAAGATCTGTTTTGTTGTGTTGTTTTTTTTGTTGGGTCGTTTTGTTTTGTTTTTATCAGTATGACTAATTTAAAGGATGTATGCAGAATCTTGTTTTTCTAAGCCTGGTTGGATTTGAACACTGGAAAAGTGGTTTCCATGCTCAGCAGTGCAGTTATGTGTTGGACTGGTTTTGTTTTTTTTTTTTTTTAACCCAGCATATCTTCTGAAAAGCATAGTCTTCGTTCTTACCTGTAATTGCTCTGGTAGGTTTTCTTGGTATGTACCCTTTTGGCTGTAACCCCTGCCTGTGACCAGTCCTGGTGGTACAGCTTTAGAACTAAGTAGTTGAGTGCTCCAGGGCTGATCAAGCCTTTTCACTGTGCTTCTTAATTAGGCTTGGTTTGTAGGGAGAGATGAATGCAAACTCTCACTTGGCGTTTTAGGCAAGTTCCACATCTTGTTTAAAGAAAATTTAATGTTTGCTTACTTCTAGCCCTATTACAATTTTCTGGCTCTTGTATTTGATAAACCTCAAGGCACTTCAGAGAATTTCATGGATACCAGAAAACCCTTGATAAGTTACTTCTCTAGCTATGGTATAAATGCACTAGAATAATGTGCTTTATCAGCTGACTATGAGAAATTGCTCTCCCTCTTTGTGCAATCCAGTGCCAATTTTCTGTGTCCTGCATGTCTTTTACCTGAAAGACCCTCTTTTATGGTCCCAAAATATACGGTAACTGAAAACTTGCAATTGAAAATGCAAATGGGACTTCCAGCTGATGTCTTTTCATTGCTAGCTAGCCTCTCCAATGCCTTATGCAGTAGGTAATGACTAAACTCTGAGTTCTTCTGCTCTCCCAAGAAGAACTTGATATTCCATGGCCTTGGGAATTTGTTGTAAAATTGTTGAATACGTCATGTTATTTCTGCAGCTGTTTTTCTGGGGTGGAAAAAAACACCTGAAAAGCTTCTAGATGCTCTGAAATTACATAGCAAGCTTGCAATCGACAAATCGTAAAAGGAGAGGAAATGACTGTCTCTTCCTGGGCAGATGCATTACTGTTGTGCCACCAGTTGCTTGCTCTTTAAGAGCTATGCTTTCAGCTGGCATGGCTTGGAAATCTAGAGTAAGTAGGAGCAGAATCTTCCATATGGCTAGAACTGTGGCTTTTCAAATACCTCACTTTTTTAAAAGAGCCAGACAGCAATTTTTGCAGAACTTTGTTATAATAGGGCTTGCTCCCTCTTAAATAACCGTGAAAATTTTGTGCAGTCTTTATAAGGAGTTCATTTTGGGCAGTATAACAGTTATCACAGAATACACTAAAACTTTTTGAAACAATTCCTTTAAGTCTTCTATATTGCTTTTCAGAAGCAGTAAGGACTCAATCTGTCCTTTGAAAGCAAAAAATAATCTAGTGTAGGTTGCACCCCCCTATTTACAATAGTAGATTATTCTTATCTTTATTTCTTTGCAGCCATCAGACTCCGCTCATGTCTTATTTGCTCATGTCTTATTTTCTTCTTGAAACAGAATGACTGATTCTCCTCAGTTACTTATTGAAGGCTTCCTTCAGGTGTGTGGGAGCGTTGATGTTTTTTGTTTCACTGGAGTCTTTGCCCAGTTCCCCCAGTATTCATATAATTCTGGGCTGTGCAGTGCAGACTCTATTTCTGTCATATAAAGACCAAAATTTGATCCCTAATAGAAGGTTCTGTGGCGTTGTAGTGTGTAGCTGTGCGTAAGTGTCAAGCAGTTGAATGGAGACTGTGTGAGTGCTGTGGTCCCATATGGTGGCTTGTTGATTATTGGTTTGTTGTAGCCAGCTTGCACTACACCAGACTAGTTTGCATCAAGATTCCCAGAGTTAACAGCTGAGGCTGCAAAGCAGGTTTCAGCCATGCCCCCTGCTTTGGGTGAGGTAGTCCTCTCCCTGAAGGAAACAGGACTGCTATTTCACAAGTAATTAGCTCTGCATAGACCATTACCCTAATGGGATTTTTCACACAGCTGACTTGGATATACTGGTTTTTGGTGTTGATTACACAATCTGAAAAGTATCCCTTTACTTAAGGCCGCAAACCTGGGCATATTCTCTGGGCTTTGTCTCTCCTAGAACCTGACTGGGAAGATCTGCTTATGTCTCGTACCTGTTAGTTTTTTAAGGCTGTGTGATCTGGTAGCTGTGCTTTTTGAGCCACCTTAACCGTTGAGGGAGGTGCAGAAACCTTGTGAATGACTCTTTGGCATCACAGGGAATTTCACGTCTGGAAAGACAAGCAACAGGATCAAATTAGTAATGCATACCATTGCCAGTGACTCAAAAGGAAACTGTAGTAATACTATTGCAGCGTGCGATATTGCCCCCAGGTAGATTCTGCTGCCGAGACAGTTGACTCTGCAAAGACAGCTCAGGTTATCCTTACAATGCAGTGCCTTAACTGTGACAGAGGCTGTGCTTTCAGAGTGCCCTCTTAGGGTTAAAAATATTTTCTTCAATTTGCTTTCTCCAAACAAATCCATAGCCCACTAAAAATCAGGCAGCTGTCACCCCATAGTGTCCGTGGCACATGGCTACAAAATTTTTGTAACAAGGACATTTCTCTTTCATATTTAAGCTTACAGGAAAAAGGAGAAGAGTGGAGCACTGCATGTTTTCAACATGTTCAACATTCTTTAAAAGAACACACTCTATGCTTGCTATGCACTAAAGACCACAACGTGCCTAACAAGTTTGTTTGTTTGTTTTAAAAAGAAATTCATAGCAATTTTGAAGGTAACTTAGGTGACTTCTGCTGGTTATGGTTTGCATGTTGGGCCAACCGGACTTGCCCAGCAGGTCTTCCAGCGTAGCAGACCGCTGTTCCATAAGGATTCATTCTAGTCCAACTGGTGCTTGCTGCCCCATCATCTCACCTTCTTCTGGTAGCTCTGATTGGGCTGGATTGCCTCCCCACCCACCCCTTTGTATTTTTATTCCACCAGCACAGATGCTCATATCATGTTGCAGTGGCTTCCTTTTGCTTCTCAAATACTAAAACAACTTGCTCAAAATAGGAAAAACAAGAAATATCGTAGATAAAAGTAGTAGGGAAAACAACTGAGGCCTTCCCACTTTACATGTTAGGGTTTTCTTTTGTTTACTTTTCACTACTTCAAGCTCTTCGTTTTATGTTCAGTAGCTATATCTGAGTGTTAAGTAGTAATTTGAATCTCTTGGTGTTTGGGTAACTGAAAGCTCAGTTTTAATGTAGCTGCTTGTGTGCTTTGTGTTTGACAAGCAGACAAAACATTCTTAATAGGGTAGTTTCATTTGCCGTAATATTCCACAATATAGCTAAAGATACACTTATATCTTTAAGTGAAAATCTTAAGACGCTGGCAGTGCACACGATGGCTTGTTCTGGCTAAAGTGCATTATTGCCTCAAGTTTGTGGTGTTGGTCACTGGTCCCACTTTTTTGACTGAACCTTGTAATCCCAGGTGAATCATATTCTGCTTCTTCCATATTAAGTTTTGAACTATCCTTCAAATGTATGTCTTTGCCACAGTTCGACAGCAGTAAGACAGAAAAACCTTGTCAGTTTGTATTTGCAACATGTGCTTTATGACTGTAAAGGCTGCTTCTTTTTGTGCCCCAGGATGAAATTGTAGATTTTGTTGTAGCTGAAAGTATCCACTAAAAGAATTCTGTTAACGCTGTGTTTTTCCTCCTGGTGTCAGGCTGTAGATCACAGAATCGCAGAATTTAGGTTGGAAGGGACCTCTGCGGATCATATAGTGGAACCCCCTGCTCAAAGCAAGGCCAGTTAGAGCAGGCTGTCCAGGTCCGTGTCCAGTCAGGGTTTGCGTGACTCCAAGGATGGACACTCCACAACTTCACTGGCCGACCTGTGCTGTTTTTGACCAGTCTTTTAGTAAAGATGAGTTTTTTTCTTTTTTCCCCCCTGTGTTGGAGTAGGTTATCCTAGATTTCAGCTTGTGCCTGTTGCCTCTCAACCTGCCACTGAATTCTGCAGGAAAGAGTGGTTAAGTCTTCTTTACTCCTCTCTCTGTACCCCCATCAGGTACTTAAACACTGATAAGATTCCCCCCTAGAGCCTTTTCTTCTCCAGGCTGAACAGTCCCAGCTCCCTCAGCCTCTCCTTGTATGAAAGATACTCTGATACCTTAATCATCTTTGTGGCCTTTTGTTGGATTCACTCCAGTAAGTCAGCATCTTATACTGTACTGGGGAACCCGGAAGTGGACAGTGCTCGAGATGCAACCTCCCCAGTGCTGAGCAGAAGAGAAGGTCCACCTCCCTCCAGCTGCTGGCAATGCTTTTCCTAATGCAGCCTAGGATAGTGTTTGCAGTGCCATGAGGATGCATTTCTGGCTCATAGTCAGCTTGTCCACCAGGACCTCAGGGCCTTTTCTGCAGAGCCACTCCCCAGGTATGAGACTTGTCACTTCCCCTTGATGACCTCCATGAGGTTTGTGTTGGCTCATTTCTCTGGCCTGTCCACATCCCTCTGAATGGCAGCGTCACCAGATGGTGTGTCAGCAGCTCCTCTGGTTTGTACGTTGTCTACAGACTTGCTGCAAACTTGCAGAGGGTGCATTCTGTTCTGTCGTTGAGGCTGCTCATGAGAGTGTTAAAGAGTACTGATCCCAGTATTGATACTGGGATACACCCCTAGTAACTGGCCGCCGGCTGGACTTTGTGCTGCTGGAGGTGGTGATTTTCTCTCCTACAACTTTCCTTCTTAAAGCTTAAGTCCCTATGTTGACATACTGAATTTCAAACTCCCTTATCCCTTTTTGTGTTCTAAATGAATTTTCTCCTATTTAATTTCTTAATCTTTTCAGACTTACATAAAAGGAAAGGAGGCAGGGAAGGCAGAGTTACTAAATGCCACCTTTGTTTCAGTCTTTACTGCTAAGGCAAGCTGTCAGGAATCCCAGACCCTGGAGGTACGAGGAAGAAGTCTAAAGAAAGGAAGGCTTTCCATTGTTTATGGAGGATCAGGTTAGAGATTGTTTGGGCAAACTTGACACCCGCAAATCCACAGGCCCTGATGGATTGCAGTTCTGAGGGAGCTAGCAGAAGCTGCTCTCCATCATCTTTGAAAGGTTGTGGAGAGCAGAAGAGGTGCCCGAGGACTGGAGGAAAGCAAATGTCACACCAACCTTCAAAAAAGGGCAAGAAGGAAGGTCCAAGAAGCTACAGTCTCGCCTACATCCCTGGAAAGGTGATGGAACAGCTCATTCTGGTTGTCATCTCTAAGCGTGTAGAGAAAGAAAAGGTTGTCAGGAGTGGTCGACATGGATTCACTAAGGGGAAATCAGAAGGTCAGTGGTCTCCTGGGGTGCATTGAAAAGAGTGTGGCTAGCAGGTTGAGGGAGGTCATCTTCCACCTCTACTCTGTCTTGGTGAGGTCACATCTGGAGTACTGTGTCTAATTCTGGGCTCCCCGGTTCAAGACAGGAAAGGAACTCGTGGAGGGAGCCCAGTGGGGAGCTACAAAGATGATCAAGGGACAGGAATATCTCTCTTATGAGGAAAGTCTGAGACATCTGTGTCTGTTTAGCCTGGGGATGTCTNACATCTGTGTCTGTTTAGCCTGGAGATGAGACGGCTGAGAAGGGATCTCATCAATGCTTATAAATATCTAAAGGGTGAGTATCAAGAGGATGGAGCCAGACTCTTTTCATTGGTTCCCAGTGACAGGAGAAGGAACAGTGGGCACAAACTGGAACACAGAAAATTCTGTCTCAACATGAGGAGAAACTCCTTTACTTAGAGGGTGACAGCACTGGAATGGGGTGCCCAGAGAGGTTGTAGAGTCTCCGTTTCTGGAGATGTTCAAAACCCGCCTGGATGAAATCATGTGCAACCTGCTGTAGGTGAACCTGCTTTCACAGAGGAATTGGCCTAGATGATCTCTGAAGGTCCTTTCCAACCCCTATGATTCTGTGGGAGGCCTGCTTCTAACTCCTTTAAATTTAACTTGGACCCAAGAAGGAACCAGTTCTCTAGCTCTAGATGGGTATTCCGTGAAGACACCTGTTATTTTTAAAGGGAGTGGGGGGAAGCCATGGTACTTCTGTTGAGTTGTTCCTGTCTGTCTGTTTGATGTGTCAGACCGTGACTAAGCTCTCTTCCCGCTTGGCTGTAGTGATGATGCAGATGAGTGTGGGTAAGGTAGTGTAGTAACCTGCTGAGTTTAAGTTATGAAAAAATACAGAGCCATAGCCAACTGTTCTTTGCTTGAAAGGGTGATAAGGGTAACAATAATATCAAGCTCTGTTTTCGCAGCATTTTTTTAGTTACCCAGCTGCACTGGTGCTTCTTTTTATCAGAGAAAAGAAACACTCTTTCCTCTTCTTGCTGTAATTTGTGGTACTTAACCTTTTACAACAATTCAAGCACATTTCTCTTTGTAATAGTGGTGTGTTCTGAAATTTCCTCTGTTTTCAAATTAACCTCTCTTTTTAATTCTAGAAAATCCAATCTGTTTTTTAATACAAATATGTTACAGATATAACTTTCTTCGAGCATTGTAGCTGTACTTAAAATATTGTACAATAAAATGAATATAATGTGGTATCAAATTACACAAATCTGATTTTGGACTACCTTCTTATTAAGAGTAAACATCAGTGTTATGGGTGAAACTGCAAGAGTTCAAATCTTGCATTTTAAGAAAAAACCACGCAAAAGTGTTCTGTGGATGTAGTATATAAAGTCATGTGCTTGAGTGGTGAGAGTCCTTTTGCGCTTGCAAAAAATCATCTTTGTACAGAAAGAGACTGAAATGTAGAACCCACAGCCTCACCTGATGAAAAGAGTCTGTTTATACAAATGCTACACCTTTTTTGCATCGCCTGTGGCATTTCCATCATTGTCACTGACCTGGGGTTGAATGAAAGAAAGTGAAAACTAGTAGAAAAACTTTTATGTCTCGGTGGTTCTCCTTCAAATTCTCAGTATCTGTCTAGGGAGGAATAAAACACACGTGATCAAAATTTCTCAGGGCATTTTATCATACAAGCAGACTTGTGGCCCTGTGATTGTCAAAGCAGGTTTCTTGCCACATAAAACTGTACCGTCTTAGTAAGCTGCAGATCTTGTCTTTGTGCTGTGTGTAACAACTCTAGCTGAGATTCTGCTAGTCAGAGTTTCTTTTATGCTTGTCATAGAAATATGTTTCTCTGCTTCTGCCACGTACGGTCTTACAGCTTTTCAGTCATCCACAGAGTGTTTAGAAGCTTTTAACCAACAAAAGGCAAAAATTGAACTTCAGCTTATATACCTCTCTTTGATTTATGGTCATCTTAAAGACAGTCCTGTAAACTTTGTATTTTATTTGTTAATATTGGAAATACGCATCCTTGAGCACAGATTGATTGGCAGTGTGTTTCCACAATGTAACTAGGGGTGACCAAAATAGTACTGAATGCGAGCTGAAGTGAAAGCAATTAATCTGAAGTATATTTACTGTTGGTTCAGATTCCTCTGTCTGTTTTTAGACCTCGTTGACTATGTACTTCTAACTAGGTAATCTTTTGTGCATGCTTTGAAACTGCTTAGGATTGTTTTTAACTTTCAAGCCTGACTATTTGATTTTCAGTATCCCTTAGTAACTTTTACATGTTGATCTGATATTTCATTTCTTAATAATGTAAAAAAAAATGTTCTGGTGGTGAGAAAAAATTGCGAGATTGCTCCATTGTTTTGCTGTTTCTTCTAATCTTCAAATGAGCAGGTTTTTTTTTTTCTGTCTATTATAACATCTACAGTATGTAAGGTATTAGAGCTTTAGGATATTATTTCATGAATGCATTGAGGTTCCTGTGGGTAGTTAATACTTAATGTATTTTATCTGTCACCGGGGAGGAATGTGCTGTACAGCTTGCTCCTTCTGCAAGTGGTCTGACTCATGAGCTCGAGGTACTTCAAAAGGATTTCAGCACTCCATCCCATTCTTCAGGCTTGCAGTTGCTTTTCTAATAATAGAAGCAGCAAAGCAGACAGTGGAGTTGCTTCTCGGCTGCTTCAGTTCGTTACCAGTAGAGTCATGAAAGCTGACATAGTCGTAGTCTTCACGTTTCAGTTCACATTTGCCTGTCTGGCTACAAACACTGCAGCTCTTGGTACCACCTATGGAGGTACTAAGCACCATATACAGCCAGGGTTCCAGTTTGGATGGTCAGCACTATGTGTTGCAGGACACTGGTGCCTCTTCAAGCAGTGAAGCTTCAAGCAGTGTTGTGAGAATGGCATAAAATAGCTGTTGGAGACCTCCATAAAATGTGGAGGTTATGTCCAGTGAAAGATGTGTTCTTGTAGGATTCAAGATGTATTTGAACTATTTCTTAAATATCTGTAGTGAGCATAGCTTGTGTATCCTGTCACAATTTGGGATCGTTAAGTTTTCTGATCATATAAACTGTTTGCTTGTCATCACTGCAAAGAGGTGAAGTGCTTGAAATTATAATGCCTGTGCTGAAGTCAGTGGAAGAAGTTCACTGCACTGAAGGCAAGCTAAGGTTTCACTGTTATTGATTCTCAGTCACATATGGGTAAATGGAGCTCTCTCTTCAGCCACAAACATCATCTCTTGTGCCAGTGAATTATAGAACTCAAGCAAACCATACCCACGAGGTCTTGAACATGCACTCCAGGAAAATTAAGTCAGTCTTCAAAAGCGGTCATTCCTGGGGCCTGTTTCCCAAAGGAGCTGCTGTGCTTTATGAAGAACGTTGTTCTTGCTTTGGTTAGAAAGATGGAAGAGAGCATCTCTGTTGTAGTTGTCTCCTGTTTTAACATCTCTTACTGTCAGTTAATTGAAGGAAGTGTGTGGGTTGAGTTAGGGCATAAATATTGTGACTGCTGAAGTCCTCTTCTCCGCAAAGATCATCTGTTCGTACACTGCAGAAGGAGAGGAGGGTGGAAGTTGAGAAGAGTGGAACTGAAAGCAAGAGGAAATTTGCATCATTTCCTACAAGGAAGTGTAGAGATGTGCGAAATGGTTTGTCACAGAAGAATGAAGATGGTGACTGGGACATCTTAAACCCAGCCTTGCTTTATTAACGTGTACTGTAGGAACATCTTCCCCTTATTTGCAGACTTCTCTTCCCCAGCAGCTGCCGCTTCTCTATGACAGGCATTTCTCTTGATGGAAAAAAAATGGAAAAAATTTTCAGTGCAGGTCAATTTATTACCATCATAGAAGTCTAAATCAAGTTAGCTATAAAAGGTGTTTCTTTTGGTATCGGAATCTTGTTGGAAAATGTATTTTTACAACCTTCAGATGTGTAAATTGTAGTAGCATTGAAATTGACAATACTTTTGTTAGTAAGGGTACATTCTGTAATAGGAAAAGAAAGATAAAACATTAAGCAAAGCTGCGTTTAGTGAGATAAGATGTTGCATGCATGTTCTTTCCCTCCTTTTCTGCATTGTATTGATTACTTGTATGTCTCGTGTGCACTTAAAGACAATAGATGAAGGTTTCCTTGGCAGTAGGAATTTTGGAGG
Organism: Thinocorus orbignyianus; assembly: GCA_013400375.1. Taxonomy (NCBI): domain Eukaryota; kingdom Metazoa; phylum Chordata; class Aves; order Ciconiiformes; family Thinocoridae; genus Thinocorus; species Thinocorus orbignyianus. The sequence goes on along the minus strand of VXBW01001170.1, from coordinate 785,851 downwards.
GTGGGATGGGAAGAGTTATTTTTCTCTTTCCAATAGCGTGTCTCTGGTTTTACAGGTGTATTTAAATAACCCTAAGATACGTGCTTAATAAATGTAAAAAACTAACCCTATCCTGATTTGCTTAGTCTGTTGTTTGTTTTCCTCTCTTTTTTCACTGTATGCAAACAATTCAGACACAAATGCCTTTAACCTCTTCGTTAAGGGAAAAAAGATCACCTTTAGTCTGTCTTTTTTTTTTGTTTGTTTTTGTTAATGCATTCTAGGGATGCTGAGTAATATTTAACCTCTGGCACCACTTCTGGGATTTCTTAATGCCAGCTATCAAAGAATCCCATCTGTAAAGAAGAGACAAATGAGTTTAACAACTGTACATAGCTACTCTAGTGGAAGCATGCTTTGATGAGCCGTTTGTTAATAACAGTAAGTCAGGGTTGCAACTTGCCAGATACAGATGCTTGAGTGTGAGGAGGAATGTTTAAAACATAGAAACCTGGTTGTCATGAGTAACAGTAACTACTGAATAATAACATTTCTTCTTTTAGACAGCTGTGTGGCTTTTGAGGAAGCAAAGGAGGCTGTCCATTAATAATGCTGTCTATTTGTTACTGGAGGTTTCCAAGCGATTGACAAAAGGTGGTGCCATTCAGTTCTAAGTGTTGCCAACCTGCAGCTTCCTGGAACAACTTTCCTTGTAGTCTTGCCTCATGGATGCAAGTCATTACAAGTGATCCGCAGAATTGTGTGTAGATTCAAATGGCAAATAAGATGGATTTCCGAATCAATCATATGTTTATATATACCTTAACTTTCAGGTGATTTATTGAGTGGTTTGGGGCTTTTAATAGTTGTGATTAGGAAACTTAAAGAGCTTTCCTGACCTTGCCATAAAACATCAGTCTTATGGGATTAATCCGGTAGCTTTTAGATTTGGATGATGCTAGTGTGAGAGTTGCATCTGGTTCCTTCATTGCCCATTCCCTAATGGTTGCTGAAATTTCTGACAGGAGGCTTTTTTTTTTTTCTCCACACTGTTTTTTCTTTCCAATTCAGTGGAGAAATAAGAAGTCGAAACTCAATACATCTTGAAATAATAACCCCAGATATTCATTAGAACTTAATCTGTTAAGATGCCAATAAAATTTATGCCGATTCTTACAACACACACTGTAGCAAACTATTAACTATAATGAAGAAGAGACTGTTAAAAACTTAAGAAAATTTTTGAAGTTTCAAAATGTGTTCAAAAGTCATTCATATTAATTGCTAGGCAATTACACAGAATACTAGGCTGCCGTTCTTGCCAGGTACATTCAAAAGTATAGAATAAATCTAGTGAATTGTTAGTTAGCTGAGTAGTGATTTGCCTGACCTAATGACGTATTGCAATTAAAGTGCTTGAATATTTATTCATAGCATCACTTCCTTGCACACAGTTATGCTAAGGACAGGATTACATATCAGCCACGTGTTCTGAGAACTCTCAATAGCTACATTTAGATCTGTAATAGTTCAGTAAAAACGTGGAAAAAAACTCATGTTGCTTTTATTTTCCTCTTTAAGCTCTGCAAGAATTAGCTTGTAAAAAGCTTGGTTTGCAGCTCATTGTATGAAATACTCTCTTGATGTTTTAGAGATTTGTGTACATCTTGGACTTCTTTTTCTTAAGAGAAGGATAAATCTATCTGTCTTAACAGCGTGTAAAATTGCAAGTAAACTTGTCTTCATCCTTTCCTGGAGAAGCCTTTTGCTTACAATACTAAGTCACAAATGAAGTTACCTCTTGGAGCTTAGCCACAGCTATCTCATTCTTGTGGGTAAAAGATGCCATTACTACTCAGGTTTTTTTTGGTACCGAGTCTACTGTGATTTCAAATTACCACGTTTAAGTGGTTTCCTGCTCTTGCCTTCCTTTATGTTACTCCAGTATGTTAAATTGCATTTGCAGAATTCTGTTGTGAGGCTGTAAACCCAGAACCAGTGTCCTTCTGAAATGTGCCCTGGCAATAAAAGGAAGCTGTGGAGGAATGTTGCTGGTTTTCACGCCCCTGAGTGATAAATATTTGTCTCTGAATGCTGTTTGTTTGTTTGTTGTTGTTGGTTTTTGGTTTTTTTTTTGTCTTGCTAAAGTGGAGCAAAGCAGTTTTCCTGGTTCTGCTGCCTTGCAGCTGAGGTTTGGAGTTGAATGTTTGCAACTGCAGTGGAGGAATGTAATAGCACAAGTATTTCTTAAAGCAAAAGTTACTCCTTTTGAAAATTTCATTGTGGTGAGGGAATTGAAGATAAACATTTATTTCCCCCAAAGGGACACTGTGAACTTAGACTTCTATATATTTGAGGGCTTTTTTTTTTTCCCTTTAAAAAATTGTGGTAATGGCAGCGGTTTTTCTGCACACTTCTGTGGCTTGCTGTTCTGTTTCTGATCCAGAAAAGCTCCGTGAAGGACTTGCACAAACTGATTCTTTTCTCCTTGATAATCAGGTCAATCAATTGACCATAAAGCGTTATTAAGGACAAGAGACAGCCTGATCGCCTGAAGAGAAATGACAGAGGGAAAAGAAACTAGAGGATGTCCGGCTGAATCACTGTGATTTAATAACTTATGACCTGTCAGTTGGGCCACAGAAGTTGAGCTATTAGCCTGGCCAGTTGATAGAATGAATTGAATAAATCAATTAAAGAATTAAATCAAACTTCTTTTTTTTATATATATATGCACATTTGGAGTGGGATTACTACTTCTCAGCTGGATCTTGTTAGTGCATTTTAAGCTGGTTGTATGTTATTATTACCCTCTATTGTATTTCACAAGAGCAGGTAAAATAGTCAAGGTAACAGCAGAAGTTTTTCTCCTGTTTTTCTTTGACTGGGGCCTATCTGAAAGGTTCAAAGTCAGACATTAATCTTCACCTAGACTAATCATGCTAAACTAGATTAGCATGATTCATCTAGACCTTTACATGCTAAAAATGCAGGGTTTTTTCTATCAAATTAAGCTTCACAAGTTGTTTTCAATTGTGCGTTACTTCTCATGGCTTACATCTTTCAGTCATGAACTTTATTTTAATCCTTTGGAAAGTTAAATCTGTGAAGCGTTTTTTGAAGATTAAAAATAGTGCCTTTTTAAACTGCTCTACAATGGAAATGATTAGTAGCACGAATTGATATTTTCCAGGGAAGTATCTATAGTTAAGTAACACGTTTTTTCTCTGAGTGATCTAGAAATGAAATAAGATTATTTGGAATAGCTACTTGGGAGAAACCTTGTTTTGTAGATGCTTAATGTATTTAGTACTTAGTTTTTATTACTTTTGGAAAGTCACAGTTCAGTAAGACTATTGTATATTGGCTGTTTAATAAAGACACTGAAGTAGTAATTTTGAAATCTGTATGTGGTTGATTTATTTCCTCTTAAAACAATTCTTTTTTCATCTTAGTTTCTTGCCTTGTGGGGTACCACCATAGGTATATCTGTGAAATACTTGCTAAGGAAACTGCATAGTTAACTGTGACTGCCACATCCGGGCATCTAACTTTCGTGGAGTCAGAGAGGACACTGGAGGGAATTTGCACGTACTCGAGGAGGAAGGTTAAAGGGCATCTTCCAAGTTCACTTTGAGAAAAATAAAGAACGTTGAAAATTATGGAATGAATAGTCCTCCCCACCTTCATATCTCTGGTCTAACTCTGTCTACTTGTGACCAAATGCAGTGCTTTATTTTTTCACTTTGTGTTCAAGCCTCAATTCAGTACTAATTTGGGAGCTGTCAGAAGGTAATGGAAGTAGCGGTTTTCAAAGGTGTGATGCTAATTGGATTTCTGCAAGGACAGGGAAGCTATGCATGGATTACTGCTTCTTGTCTTCACTGTGTATCTATTGCTTTTGCATCAGTTAAACCACTGCTTAAAAAACAGTAGTAGTACAGTAATTAATTGTCCTGTGATGAGAGTTGTTCCCTGCCTAGACACCCATTAATAACAGTACTGCAGATTCAGTAGTGAAGGTAGAATATTTCTTTTGATGTCAGAAATGAAAAATAATAGCCAGTAAGAATCACTTCAAATACCGAAGACACACAGAACAATAATCATATCCTACATGCGTGGGCAATGCATCTTACTCTTCCTTTCGAACTTCACAGAGCTGATCTGTCTGCCCATTCTTTCCTTTTACCCCACGTTGCAGTAACCCACCCTTTTACTGAAGAGGCCCAGACTCTACTCGCTTGTCTCTTTGCCCCGACAACAGCATTAGGAGTATTCTGATCTTTAATTTGTGACAGACTTTTTCTAGTTTTCCATCCTGTGATTATCTTTGTGAGGCAGTCTTCTCTTTCTCTATTTAGTTACTTCATGATGATGGAACTAGCAATTTTAACTCCTTTTCTGTACCTCAGCATATTTTTGCTAGTCACTGTAAATGTTGGATGATCAACAGCTGTGGCCTTCTCCTGACATCGTTCTTGCCACTGGAACATCTGGTCTCTGGCCTGCAAAATAGTGTCTGATAGTTTCTGTTATCTGAGCAGCGCTTTATTGCCTATGGCTGACTTGTTTAGATTTGAATTACTGAGTTTGTTTAACGTAGCCTTTTAAACTTAATGATCCAACTACAGACTTTTTGTTTTGCTTTCACTGGAGTGATTTAATAATAGTGTGGAAAGGAAACAAACTTGATAAGTTTAAAAAAACAACGAAAACATCATTTTTGACAACATGGGTTTTTTTTTAAATCTAATGAGATGAGACGGTTGAATTTGAAAGCTGGGTCAAAAGCTTATGTAATTTTGAGACCCTAAATATAGAATGGTGTAATGACACAAAAAGATCAATCTCTGTGCATATGTTCTGGTAGAGTATTTTTGTTTTGTTTGTAGTCTGCGCATGCAATTTAAAACTCAGCTGGATACCCTCTGCTTGGAAAAATGGTCTTGCTATATTCCTATCTTATGCTATGTGCCAATTTTAATTGACATGTAGCATGTAGGTTTCTTTATTATGATTGTGTGGGTGTGGGGTCTTTGGGGTTTTTGTTTTGTTGGTAGCAAAATATCCATGTGGTCACTGTAAAATTTANTTTTTTTTTTTTTTTAAATAGTAGTGGAATGGGGTGATGATGTTAAAGCAGTATCAGAAGATGAAGCCATGGTGCTGGTCAACCATCAAGCAACGGGTGACGTCTGCACTCTGATGATGTGCCTTCAGGATAAAGGCACGGTAGGCTACAACTGGGGAGTGGGATAGCATCCGTGTGTGCCATCTGCTACCTGGGGTGTGCTTGTGTCTGTGTGCACTACTGAGGACTGACTTCTGTGTGTTGATCTGCCAAATAGTCTCAAGGCCCTGAATAGGAAGCTTTTTGTTTAGATGTTGTTTAACGTGACAGCCAGTAGCTTGGGGCAGGTTTTAGACTGGAAACGTTGCCTCTGAAGAAGGTCGGATACGAGCTGAGTCAGTGTGCATCTAGTCTAGATTAACACAAAAGGAAGCAGATCTTCTGGCAGGTAATCATGTACTTGACTTTTTCACCCTCATCTCGTGCCCTCGTGCAACTCCTGCCAACTTGGCTCAAACCAATACAGATCCTCAGGTGTTTTAAATATCATAGAGCTTCATTGACTCACATATGTATACTACTGTATCAGTAAATCTAAGCCATGTTTATCCTGTTTGACTCCATAGCTAAAAAGTTTCAGTCAAGACAGTGTAAGTTTTAGTAAATGTACATGTTAAAAATGGAGTAAGACATTGAGATGGCAGATAATCATGCCATGGAAACTGTTAGGTTTCTGGGCTTTCAGAAAAGCAAAAGATCCTTAAAATCACTCTTTTTTTTCTTAAGTACTTATGGTCATTGCTTTTGGAATCTACATGCCCAGAGCCTATTATGGCTTTAATGTTTCCAGCAAATACAGAAATAAAACAATATGAGCTTCAACACGTGCTTAAATATAGCATGAGTAGTTCAAGTGGCTAAAAATAATGAGAAAGATCAGGATAGTTTATCCTTGATAGAGCTTGCTGAATCAGGTGTTTTTAAATAGCATGTTTCATATTTCTGAACAGACGACAATGGTCTTGTCTTGTCTTTGAGTGACTGTGAAACCACTGGAGCGGAAAAAACCCTATAAACCTATCTGTCCAAAATAAATCATTATCAAATAAGCAGCTATTTAAATGAGACTGTTTTCTTTACATACAGTTTAGACTTGACATGGAGTCCTTCACAACCTTGATACTCATCTGTTAGTAATAAGATGGTAATATCCAGTAATTGTTTTTATTTTGTTTAGGGTGGTTAAGCCGCGCTAATTCTTAAACACTTCACTACTCAGACAACACTTTTTAGCTCTCAGAGTGCTTTGTGAAGGTGAAAGGCTCGCTACACAGAAGTTTCTCGCAGAAGGGTATACAAAGAAGTAAAACAGCTTACCAAAGGTGGACTCTCGGCAGGGATGGTGCTGTGGCAGAACTAGGAAGACCTTCGTCCTATGGCAGTCCAAAATTTCTTTTGCTTGCTTTTCCCATCCGATACAGACCAAAACCAGATGTAATCTGCAAGCACTTACCACCTAATGCTGCTTTTATTAACATAAAAAATGTTAATTTAAGACATCGGAAGTGTTTGAATTAATGTTTTTCTGTGTAGCAAGGTAGAATACTTAAATGTTCTTGCTACTTGACAGTGTTTCCTAATGGCCATGTCGGGAATTATGATAGTATTTTTTCTAGTATTTTATAACTTCCTATATATACAAATGGTGGCATAGCCTATCTATTTTGACCAAATTTAATCGCACTAAGCAGTAAGCTAAAATACATGTATTAAGATGTCTCTCATCTTTCAGATTCACTTCTGTGAATAAGGAAACATGTTCCCTTATTAGGGAAGTGGAACTTCGCTAAAAGTTATAATTTTTGTGGAAGGACTGGACTGGTATTGTTTGACTAATACATGTTACAAGAAAACAAGCCACACAGAGCGTAGTTTTAGCTGAATCAGAAGTGACTTAATTGCAGTTTATGTATAGTTCAAGGAATTGTCCCAATTTGTGACATTAACTGTTAAAACAAACTTAGTAAATTAGTTAAGGTCTCATAAGCATTAAACATCATGTGTTTAACAAAGAGAAGTAGGTTAAAATGCTGCTATTACTACTTTTTCTGATTTAGAGCATAAAGCAGAGCCTGGAAGGGTGCGGTGGAGAGAACTTAGAGCCTTGCAGCTGTTTGAGTGCAAGTTTCGAGACACACTTTCCCAGGTTTCATTGTTAAGTTAGAGGTGCTTGAAAGATGAAAGTCAGCCTATTCAGGTTGCTTTGTTATGAAATCTGTGTATAGTGAAATGAAAGTGGGTCTTTGAATAGGAGGCACCTAGGTTTTTATTTTTTTTCTTTTTAATTAAAATTGGTAAAAGGTTTTTCTACATTCTGAACTTAGTTAAGCAGGAAAGATGAAGCAAAAAGGACCTGAAATGGCATCCAGAAATTCTTTCAGTCCTTAAACAACTATGAATCTGTGCTCAAAACGCTTTTGAATGTCTTTGTTTAAACCTCCTTGAAATGCAAAAGACTGATCTGATAAGCACTGTTTCCTTCCTGAGGATACTAAATGGAAGAGCCACCATCAGAATCTTGCAGTGTCCTCTGTTCTGTCCTTGGTAGCAGAGCAGAATAAATGTCCATTAATCTAGTTCGCCTTTTGATTGCAAATTGGATAATTGTGTCTTATTCTTTGAACACCTCATTTTTCATTTTATGTTTTAGAATATGTGTGTATATATTAATTAATACATAAAAATATTTCCTCTTTGTACTACTTACCCATGCCTGGGCTTATAGGCAGATTGGTAATCACTGAGCCTCTCTGTAGTCCACTTGCAGGAAACTGCCTGGATGTTTTGTCTGAGGTTATAACTTGTATGTCACACTGATCTTGGGCACAATCACATCACTCGTTCTCAAAAAGACTGAAGAAGTCCAGGGATGACAGTTAGAAGCCCTGTGTCACCTAAAACATGGTGAGGTGGACTTCAGACTGGGAAGAGCAATTACCAGCTTTCAGGATAAACCTACCATCATCTAAATGAAAAGACAATAAAAAGTTATATGGGAGGAGAGAAGCACTAACACTGCTGGGCAAGAGTTCCTCCTTCAGAATTGCAACAGAGCATCTAGGGACCGATGTTGAGAAGCAGGTTATTAAACTTGCTTGTCTCCTCCAGAAAAAAATGTTGTGTTGGTTTAACTCCTGCTTGATATAGTAGAGTGATAATTGTCAAAATGGCAAATTAGTAGATGAACACTGGCAGACATATGGGTACTGCTGCAGGCTAGTTCATCATCAGTGGAATTTTTGGGGTGTTTTTATCCAAGGATATGGTTCCGTACACCAGCCTGTGGTCTTTGGGCTGGAGCATGGGCATGAACTTACGTTGTAGTACCTTGAAGAGCAATAACACCTCTCAGTGGTGCTTTCTTAAGCTCTTGTCCTTAGGGCACACCTTTTCTTGTCAATTTTTTTCCTCCTCCCTAAGGCTTTCTAATTTACTGATATGGAAAGAATGTAGATCTCTGCAGAGAAGAATTTTTGCTTTAAGATCCTCTCTTTTATTTGATTGAGTGCACCTTCAACAGGTTTGCCAGCAGCACTGAGCTGTATGGTGCTGTCAGCATGCTGGAGGGAAGGGATGCCATCCTGAGGGAGCTGGACAGGCTTGAGAGGTGGACCTAAATACATATGCTTGTATTTAGCACAGACCTGGGGATAGCTGTACGAGAAACAGTTTCATCCATGTTAGTCTCTAGTGGAGAGTTATAACTAGAAACTAATTTTTCTTTTATTACTCACAAATACGTAGTGTGTCTTTGTTCCCTTGGATGTGTAGCGTCAAGTAAGAAACACCACTGGCAGACAGGAAAGGATACTGGCATGTCACAGAAAAGGAATGGGTGCTTTTTTCCAAAGCAGAACTTTTCAAATCTTTGAGAGCTATCCTTTTCTCCCAGACATGGTTTTCTTTTCCGCTTCCAGTGATGCTAGAGGATCCAGAAATGGGTGCTCTTGCATTATCCAAGGTCTTCAAATAAAAAGCTTGCTAGTATTAAACAACCCACAAGCATTGAGATGTTCCTAATGTTCTCTTAGGCAAGGATAGCTGCCTTCTAAATGTGACATTCAGATTTAGAAAGGAGATGAGCTTTGCATCTAAGGCAATAAAGTATCTTAAATGTTCTTTGGCAGGTATGTTTTTGCAAGTGTGTGAAAACTTCACTTTGCTGAGCATCCAGCCACAGTTGTTTAAGGATAAGTAAAAGAGGCAGGGTATGTGGCAGTTATGGTTCTCCAAATATCTAATCTGGGATTCGTTTATAGCATCTGTAGTCAAAAGGAAAAATAGGTAATCAGAGCACTCCAAGAGATAATTAGATTTCTTTGGAAGAAAGACTTACTGATACACGCAATTCTAGGTACAAATTGCAAATTATTGAGCTGCTTTTACAAAAGAGAAGCAGATCACATTTCACGCATGAATTCTTTCTGCAAATTCCACAGAGACACGAAGATGTGGAAACAAGTAAAAGCCACCATCTTTCACTGTATCAAAGTATTTTGTTAGAAGTATTGTTGAAGGCATGGATGTGGATTCTGAGTATGTCTGCTACTGTACAAGCCTCTGGTGTTTGGAGAAAGCCGTAGGGTACACTTCAGAGGTAGATCTGATCAGCTGGTATGTGAACAATGTATCGTATTTTCTAGAGGAAATCTATTTCTTAGGTTGTTTTCTTTCAGTCTTTGCCTCAAATTATGTATCTTGGATAACTGAAAGATGCCAAGTAGAAGGTGCCTGTTTAAGATTCAAAAAATTACCTTCTGACTTCCAGAGAAATGTCATTGTTCTTCATATGCTTTTTTGGTAGTAATAAATGGAAGAGTACTGTGTCATATGACTTTGAGTTTCACTGAACTTGAATCAGCCTCAGTGTGACCTTGTAACATAGGGAAGAGTGAGAGCCTGTGAGAGACCCTGGATTTTATGGAGAGCCAATTCCCACCCTTCTCAAAAAACTCCATGTAGGAGCTAAAGAGAGGAAAGGCCTTGTGAGAGAATAAGCCTTTTCCCTTCCGTCATTTACCTCTTCTGGAGTAATTCTTCTATTTTAAATCTCAAAGGACTGAACAGATAAAGTATCTGCCTTCGCTATCCTGTAAGAAGTGAGAGTCAAAGTGAATCTAGTGGCTCAGCCTCTATTTATGCCTTCTCACTGTGCTTCTTGGCTGGGACAAGGAGTGTGACTTAAGAAAATTCTCAGGGATGCATGTGACTGCCCTGCCGTGAGAGAAATTAGTGATTGCGTGTGGGCTGTATATAGGTCTCAGTGTATATAGGTGCTGCAGTTCAAAGATAGAGAGAGCATGTATGGAGCACGTGCACATCAGAAGCACAACAACGTGATCTCATCCCCAAAATTGCTGACATAAAATAGTTGGAAATTTCAAATACAGATCTGTATTGTTTTGTGTACTTCAACAAATGCTGAAAATAGTTTTAATTTGTGACTGGCTTGAAACATAAGAAGCATTACACTACTTCTGTGAAAATATGGAGTAGAAATTACTCTAGCATACTTATAGTGTAGAACTGCGTAGTGTATTACAAAAGGGCAGCTATTTAATCCTGTTGTTGATGGAGAAGTGCAGCACCTGTGCTGCTTTATACTTTGGGGCATAAAGGACTTTATATTTGCTAGTTTCACTGCTGTTGCAAAGGTGACAGGCATGAACAGTATATATATAATTCTCTACACTTGATATTTGCTAAACTTTCTTTTTTTTCCTTAACTTTTCAGGTTGTCCGTCAGATGATGTGGCTGATGGATCATATTTTTAAGTATACAAACTTTGGCATTGTGTCTCTAATCCATGGAGACTTCTTTATAAGACAGGTAAATGGAAACACATAATGTGCTTTGATTTATCCTTATGTTTGGAACACTGTGGTGTTCTGCGACTTAGTCATCATCTCCTGAATGGTTTGCAGGATGAAATAACCGTGTTGTAGTATCTGTATTTGGGTAGAGCTTTCTTCTGAAACTGGTTTGTTCTTTTTTTTTCCAAACTTCTTTTATTTTTTGCCTAGGCCACAAATGTTTATGGAGCCCAGTTATGATAGGAGCCATTTATGAGGTGTATGTGGGCAGTCCTTTTTGTCTGCCTGCTTCTGACTGCCCGTTGTCGGTGCCTTTCTTCTCTCTTTAGTGACCTTGAAGCTGTGCAGTGAGTCCAGTTAGGTCACTGTCTGACTGTCAAAGTTTCAGATAAGGAAAGGCAGGACCATCCCTTTTGATGATGACATGATAGTGGACCAGTTCAAGGTGGTGACGGACCTGCATAAATAGTAATTAATTGATTCTTGAAGGTTAATTATTATTTGAGCATCAAGAAAGAATGTGTGTTGAGCCCAGCATCTCAAATGTTAAGGAGTCAAAACCTTGAATTAGTTTTTTTACAGTCTGAGGGTTTTGTTGTTTGGCCGCTGTTGATCAAACTGCACTCTAGAAGTAGAAACTGTGAGGTAAAACAGTAAGCTTGAACCTGCTGCTGGTTGTGTGAACTGTGACAACCAGCATTCGCGTTTCTTTCCTTGTTTTTATTTATCTGGACTTAAAATATTTGGGCAAGCTGGGAGAATTAATGCATTTTCACTTTACAGAGAAGGAAAAACTGATTTACTCAGAATGAAATAAAGAAATACTTAATGACAGTTACACACAGCTGAAGTGAGATTTTTCACTAAGAAAAGAGGCATGGTTAGAAAACCTCAGGCAAACTTAGATAATAAAATAAAGGTCTCTAGAGATACAACTGTACTGTGAAAGTACGGAAAGGAACAGATTTTGACACTTTGTAAAATACAAATCTGTTTCAGTAGTTAAAATTCACAAGATACACATTTTCAGGTACATATGGCTGTCAGCTTAATTGTAACTTCTGAATATGGTGTTGCAATTCCAGTTACAAAACCAATTTATTACTGAGCTGCAAACAAGGCTTTTCCTCATCTTAGTAAAGTGGCTGAGATATGCAACACCACAAACAAGATGTCATCGTGAGTCTAAATATAAACCAATTGAAAATGAAATGTTTCTTGGCTGTTAGCCTTTGGGTGTAGCAAAACCACTTACGGGGAGTCAGTAATGATCCTCTGCCTAACTACAGAAAGGCCCTAGTAATATTTGGATGAGCAGATACTTCATTTCTTCCCTTGTAAGAGAACATAATTTAGTCATGGTGCAATACATGCTATTTGTTAAAAATGTACATTAGCTTCGTTTACATGAGCAGCACCAATGGCAGTTTTAGGAATGCTTCTGAGGTCTACTAAAAGTTGACTAGTGTTTTCTCCTCTCCATCCTGAAGAATGTCAGCAGTGTGCTGGCACCTGTTTTCTTTCCTCTAAAGGAAAGAAGGCTGAGCCTGTTCTTCTTGGTGGTGATCAGCTAGCCGTGGTCTTCAAGAATTGGTTGTATTAAAGACCTGCTTCTGTATGACGTGACTTTCTCTTCTTACTAGACAGTATGTTAATTGCATTTTATCTTCCAGGACTCATTCGCATTCCACTAGTCACGGTTGCTTTTAAACATCTCAGTAGATTTTTCTGTGCCTCAGCAGCATCTTAAACCTCACGGTATTTGCTGAACAGCATTTTATCCACCAGTTGTATTCATTAGGTTTGTTTTGGTTTTGGAGAGTTCTAATATCTAACTTGTGAAAAGGCTGTGATTCACTGCTGGTTGTTTTTTAACTGCTGTGCTCTCCTGGAGTCCTGTGGTCTGGTGAGAAAGGACTCTTCTGGCTGAGGAGCTTTTATGTTGCTCTTTAATTGCATTAATATGAGCAGACAGAACTTTATCCCTTTCTTTTCTGAGGTAAGTTGGAAGTAATTGCAGTTGTGGGACTTTAAAATCTAGCAGAAACACTTTCACAAAACTTGTCTTCAATAAAATACTGTTTCTTGTTGTCTTCCCCTCAACGCCACTCTTCCCTGCCAAAAAAACACCAGCCACCAAAGCGTGGAAGATTTGTAGCAGTTTTGTTGACATTTCAGAGAATTAAAATCACCTCTGCTGAGGGTAGCTTAAATTTTGGTTAAAATTCTGCATCTTTAGACTGATACGATAAAGTAACTTTGGAGGACTCAAAAATGATAATTGATGTAAATTAATTCCTGTGAAAATTTGAGTCACTTGCTCTTGCTGTGTGTGGAAGCGAGAAGAGATTGTTGTTGAAGATACTGAAGATATTTCTGCAGTAATTAAGGACAAATCTTGCTGTCTTAAATGAAGAAGTTTTGTTAATACATCAAAGAGGAGAAATGAATGAAGGTTGTTTTTTGTTGGTGGTTTGTTTTTTTTTTTCTTATCCCTTTGGTCTTTCAGGTTTAATTATCACCTGGCTATATCCTGTATGTAGCTAATTATCAAACTAGGAGCTGGTGTCATACAGTACTGTTGGCTAAGGCATCTCATTTTTATTGTCGTAGGCTTGCTTTAAGTTCACAAAAATAAAATCACTTCCTACTCAACATTTTCCCCTAGAAAAAGGAAACCTCCAAACATCACGGCCCAGTACTTTTTGTTTGTTTGGGTTTTTCCCCTTTTTTTCTGAAGCAGTAAGAGTTTCCTTCAGGGTGCTGATTTCAGCTGGGACTAAGCATTCAGGCAGCGCAGATTTGGGAGAAATCTGTGGTTCTGCTGTGATAGCTGAACTCTAGCCTGGTCTCAAATTCCAGTTTTGTCTTTTGGTATCTCTGCTAGTCTAATATGGGATGAGGGGAGAGGTGTGTAGAAGATAGGTACATAAAGCAAAGATACTGTTTGGCTTGCAGAAATTACTGAAATCACCCCCAAATCATAGCTTGACCCCTAGATTATGTTTGAGGAATTCCATTTAGCAAATTCAACCAGTAACAATTGCAGAATTGTGTAAATACGTCCTCCTGTTATGTGGAGTTCCTGTTACAGTATGGATGCTGCTCTTGCCATAAAGTCATCTAATTGGGAGCTTCCTCCTCTTTTTCAAGGGCTTTTTTTTTTTTTTTCCCCAGCCTTTCTGTAAAGTGGCATTAACTTAGCCACCAGTGGGTATTCTGGGCACAGTATTTTGTATTGTCACAGAGGCTTATTTGTATCTCTGAAAAGAGAGAGAAATCATAGAAGCGTAATAGTTATCTGTCTTAATGTTATCTCTTTTAGGCATTCATTTTATTTACATAATGTTTTATCCTTATAGGGAAAAGCACACCGTGACCAGCAGCTTGTGTTACTCAAGGAGCATCTAGAAAAATATTACAGGAGCCGTAATCGGAAATGGATTGTTTTATTTCCAGAGGGTGGCTTTCTTAGGAAAAGGAGAGAAACAAGCCAGGCATTTGCCAAGAAAAACAATTTGCCATTTCTTAAACATGTCACCCTGCCGAGACTTGGGGCAACACAAGTAATTCTGAAAACGCTCGTAGCACCACAAGAAAATGGAACTCCAGCAGGTGGAGATGCCGTGGTGAAAGGTAATGACAACTTCACTCTTGTTGATAAAACACAAATTGAATGTCCAAGATCTGAGTTAAGCAAAATATTTTGTGTTTAGTTGGTCTCTTTAAATGTCAAGTACATCCGCAATGCACCATCATATTTATCTAAATGCTTTCATATTTGCTTTTAGTTCCACTAAGTTAATTTATTTTATGTTGACAAATTGACAAATGCAAAAAAAAAAAAAAAAAAGAAATCACTCCTTTCAGCGTGATTGATGGTTCACATGGTTTATGGTAGTATGTACCTATAGTAAAAGTATTTCTGGAACATGCAAACTAGGTTCAAATTTTTATTCCTGGCCTTGAAAGTTGCTTTGCATCCAGAGCTGTTTACTTCATTCCTCTTCTTGAACTATTTTCTGCTGAGTTCAAGTTCTTCTATTCTCTAGAGATTTTTATGATGACTGCCCCCTTTGTTGCTGGAGTTAACTGTCACTGATGACTAGATTTGAGGGATTGTTCTGGCTGTCTTATGTTAGAAGAGTTATGAGGGAATAGAAACATTCTTGCAGCATTGTAGTTCCAGGACACCTGGACTGTAAGGTAGAGTCTAGCTGGGTTATAAATAATGCCTGTAGTTAAGGGACTTGGTGCTTTTAGTCTCAATTTTTAAAATTAACTTCTTGGTGCATTCAGAGAGCGGGGTTAGATCTTACTTAAACTAGTTGTGGGTTTCTGTTACTTATTATAGAAACAATGGATTGGGGGCTTGTGGGGGTTTCTTGTTGATGGGTGGTGCTGGTATTTTCATAGCCAAATTATTATAATTGTTTAGCAGTTCGAACCAAAGATGCACCCTAATGAAGCCACATTTGCAGATGACTTTGGGTTTTTTTTGTGCTGAAGTTCAAATTTCAGGGTTAGCAGGAAACCTCATGCAGAAATTGCTTCTGGATTTTTAGTTTTGAAGTTAATCTTGTCAGTATAGGAAATGACTGGAGATGAAGATCTTGCGGGAGCGGAGGGAAGATTTTGCATGGACTTGAAAATCGAGCTGTGGAATCCATCAAAATTATTTCCTTTCAGATTACATGAAGAAAAGAAAAGCTGAAGAAAGCCCTTGTTACATTAGAAGATTTTAGGTTTAATAGAGAAACAGAATACCGTAGTCCTTGTTAAAAGTTATATTTGTTTTAAGGAGAGGAGTTTGGCCTGTTCCTGTTCTATTTATTCCTGTCTCAAAAGCAAACAAGTATGAAAAGTAAGTAGTTCCCCAAATGTGAATTACAGGCCTTCTAGTTCTGTAGGGGGACAGAAAGCACTCATCAAATACCAATTCTGTATTTCCATAACTTAGATTGCTGTCAACTTAGCTGAACATCAAACCTGCCTCCTTTTTTTATTTTTTTTAAATTTTTATTTTTTTTTAGTGGTAGGAAGTGGTCTGGAGAAATGAACACGCGATAGTAGTTGACCTAAATAGGTATTAAAATAAAGGAATTGGCTCAGCAGTACATCTGTCTCTCAAAAGACAGGAGAGACAAGTGGGGAAGAATAGGAAAGAAGTGTATGGGGTTTAGATACCATTCTTTCAGAGTAATGGACATAAAAAGATAATACAAGGGATGAAAAAAAGAAGCTAAAGTAAATTTTATATGCTAGGAAAGGGAAATGTTTGATACATTTGAATCTGGGGTGGTTTAAGTTCTCTCTTCTCTTAAGCTAACACAAATGTTTCTAGCATGGTAAGACTTCCTTTTCAGAGATGTATGGAAGGTTAATTCTTGATCTTGTAAAAAATTCATCCTTTGATCTTCTGCTTTCCAAATGCTTTTACTGTACTCTTGCCACTTCAGAAAATTTTGAAGACTGTTTCTTCAGTTAAATGAAATATAATTGTATAAATTGATATGGTTATAATATCAAGTTAGAAGTCTAAAAAGTTAGTGAGTGTCTTTAATTTTTGTATCTCTTATCTTTCCCCTTTTTTTAACCACATGAAAAAAACCTTGCTCAGTGAAATTGAACTTGTCTGTATCCTCTTTGGGTTACCATTGTTGACTTGTGGGTAGTAGAAGCAGAGATGTTATATACAGTAAAGCTTTTGCCAGTGTCTTGCACAGAGATTGCTTATAAACTTTTTGTACGTTTTTACTGTAGTCCTTTGCTTGAGAAGTAGCTTGTGTGCAGGTAGCATCACACTTGAACTTCATGGTTCGCTGAAAATATTTTTCCTCTGCACTGCTTCTCCTTGTGCTCTATACTGGCTTAATTAACAATGCTAATGGTGTCCTGGGTTACCAAATTATTCATTGTACTATAATAAGCTTTCTTCTCCATTATTTATCCTATTCTCAATCTTTTTGTTGTTGCCAAGCTTTAGTGATAATGAGAGATGTTCACCTCCCTCCCCTACTGGATTGTAGTTAAATTGGTTTAAGAGTATCTCCTCATCATCAAAAATTATGTCCCCTTCCTGTTGAGTTTCCTGGGTAGCTGTGTTGTGATGAGTCATGATACGTAGTTGTGGTGTTCTTGAGTGCTATCATTTTATTACTACTTAATTTATTTATGAATGTCCTTGTAGCTCTTATACCATTGTAGATTTTATGCCATTCTACTGGTAATACTGACTGAGGGAAGAAAAAATGACAAGAGCAACTATGATAAAAGGTGGTTCATTCTTAATATACTGCTATGCTGCACCCTAATTTGGTCCAAACTAGGTTGCATGCAGTTGTTTTATCATGTCACCCCCTGCTTCCCAGCCACTAGCTTGCTTTTGTACATCAAGTGTCACTGGAGTTACAGCCTTCAAATAGCAGCTGAAGAATTTTGCAGTAGCTTCATCATTTGTCCTTCTGGAAGGTCTCTAATCTGCTTTTGGTTGTCCCTGGTGGGTTTGCATTGCGAAGCAAGATGTTCACTAGCCTCCCTAAAATGTCATTAATCTTAATTATGAATTATGATATTAGTATTCTTAACATCCAATTCCTCTTTCACTTTATTTTTGTACTAGGTATGAATTTCACACAGTTTATTACTTGCTTCTTCCTCTGTAAAGTGACGGGAAGAACAAATGTTCCTCAGCTAGATGATCAATGCTATTTAATTCTTCTTGTATTTAAACTGATCAGTTCTTTATCAGTTGTTTTCCAAGGCAAGCAACCTCTATTTTCTTGATTTCCTCCTTCTAACAGTTTTTCCAAGACTTTTTTCATATTTGAAGTTCCAAGTACTAGCCTTCATCAGGGTGAAATTTAACTTTTTGCTGATAAATACTAATAAATTAAATGAAAAAAGTAGTGGTTGCTTTTGCTGGCTTTTGAAACACTTGTTTAATTTTAATGAAATTGTAGAAATTTTTTTCCTAAATAAATAGAAGGATGGAAAAACATACGGGAAAGGCAATACTGTCACTCAATGGCTGGAGTGCTTTTGAAGCTAGAAAGCACAGACAATGTAGTTAAGTGATGTCTGTCCCTGAAAAAATGGTATAAGTTAATTCTGGTGTCTGAAGAAAGCCTCCCTCTGGGCAGATGTGCTGTGCCCCCAAAACACAGTGCTGCTGACAGCGCCTACGTTCCAGGAGAAGATTTTAGCACAGGGTAGAAATATGGACAACATAAAAATACTTGATGCATAGGTGGCATCATCTTAACCCTGTAGGGACCAATGTGTGTGTGGTAGGGATTATTTTATGGTTTTGTTTGTTGATTTAATTTTTCAATGTAACACTTAGTTGTGAGTACAGTATTTCTTCAGTGAGTAAGAATTGATCATCCTGTGAGTTTTAGAACTAGTAAAATGTTCTAAGTGCTAAACAGCTGGCAATTCACTGAAAAGATGTGTTCCAGAGCCTATTTTTGATCAACCTTGCTCTAGTATATTTTTTTAATTCTACTTTATTTTACCATGCAGCAATTTTTTGTCTGATAAGAGGTTCCTGTGAGCTTGGTTAGGGCCATATTGGAATCTTATCTTGCTGTTTTCACATGCAGCACAGTACATTCAGTTCTGATGCTTTTTCTCAGAGAAATTCAATTTTCCCTTCTGCAGAGATGGACACTGGACTTCGTAATTGATTTTTTTTTTCTCTTTTATTAATCAAATGTTTTGATTCACTGTTGTATGAGGAATGTGACTTTAATAACACGTGGAAAAGCTTTTTTTAATCCTGGAAAAAGGACTTCTTGTTTTTGTTCCAGATAATTTGTTATGGAGAGATCTTGGGATAATGTTGATGTTCAGTCTGAGAGCTGATCTTTGGGAAAAGAGTTAATTTTAAGGTCAGTGGTGCTACAAGGACAAGTAGAGGACAAGCAGCAAGTTACAAGAACACGTTGCTATGCAGAGGAGGCAACAGCCTCTCTTGGCTGCATTTAGAGTGATGTAAGTGTTCAGGAAACCACACCTGAGCACTAGTGAATGCTAGTAAATATTTTTCTTTTTCAAGTGGAAGCTGTGGTCTTCAGGTTCACGCCTGGTGGTGCGTTCTTTTCCACTCCGGATGTAATCTGGCAGTATCACACCATCCTGAGCTTGGCTGGAGGCGAG
This sequence comes from Thinocorus orbignyianus, assembly GCA_013400375.1. Classification (NCBI taxonomy): domain Eukaryota; kingdom Metazoa; phylum Chordata; class Aves; order Ciconiiformes; family Thinocoridae; genus Thinocorus; species Thinocorus orbignyianus. The sequence goes on along the minus strand of VXBW01001170.1, from coordinate 766,764 downwards.
GTTTCCTGCTGAAACCTGTCTTTATAACTTTTTTTTTCTCCATGGTAAACACTGACGGTCTGCTGGTGGGTTTGAAGAGTCCTGTGCGTAGCGTTAGCTGAGAGTAACACTAGGGAGGACACAGAGGGAAGAAAGAGAAGCTCTGAACCCCACTAAATTTGCAATTTCAGACAGTCAAGTATCTGCTGTGAGAGGACAATTTGACAAATCAAAATCCTCTGATCAGTGCTTATAAATATTTAAAGGATGGGTGTCAAGAAGATGGGGCCAGTCTCTTTTCGGTGGTGCCTGGTGAGAGGACAAGAGGTAACAGGCACAAACTTGAACATAAGAAGTTCCTTCCACCTAAACACGAGGAGGAACTTCTATACTTCGAGGATGGCAAAGCACTGGAATAGGCTGCCCCGAGAGGTGATGGAGTCTCCATCTCTAGAGACATTCAGAACCTGCCTGGACACGTTCCTGTGCAACCTGCTCTAGGTGGACATGCTCTGTCAGGGAGGTTGGACTGGATGATGTCCAGAGGTCCCTACCAACCCCATTCTGTGATTCTGTGTGAAATTAATTTTCTTAAATCCTTGGCGACTTACTTTTTTTTTTTGGCAGTGTGAAATCTTGGATGATTATGTAAGGCTTATTTTAAACTAGAGCGTGCAGAAATATGCCTGTGACTGTGATTTGATAGCGTGGCTTGGTAATTGCACATGGAGGTAGCTGAGCTAAGACTTGCTTGCTCTGAAGGAATGTCTCTGGAGGCTGATATTACCTTCGGAACATATTCCTTTTTCTAACCCAGGGTTCTTGGTGGGCTGTCAAAGGCAGATTTGTCTCCTCGCCCTGTCCTGGAAGGGGCTGGAGGTGAGTTTGGGGGTAGTCTGAGGAATCTGTGGAGCAGCTCTGCTCCACAAAAGCAGAATGTAGGAAATAAGCACTTGGGAAGACTGCAGGAGTCTTCCATAATGAAGTTTGAACCATTATCCACTGAAAGAACATTTTGAAATACTAGCTAAATATTTAATAAATGATTTTAAAACATTTTACTGTAAATAATAAGATAATGTGCCCATATTCATCTGTCAATTTTTAATTGCAATTAATGATCTCTGTTGCTTACTCACTTAGACAATTTACTTGTCTTTATCTGTTCTTACTTTACATCTGGGAAAATAATAAATTGAATGGCTTTGTTCTGAAATCCATTTCTAAATGAATACTTCTGTGGATTTACTATTAATTTCATATTGGCTTTTCTCTAATACATTGCTACTTTTAAAATGAAGGACTCTGTAGTTAGTGCTTTTCTTAAGAGAGACTTGACAAGCACTCTGTCATGATACTGGCAAGCCTGAAGCCTCTGATGAGACCTTGTGTTCTCATTTCACATGTCTGTCAGGGTTTTAAAATACTGTATTTCCAGAAGGTGACACTGGATGTTTCAGCTTGACTTGTGTAGCTTGCACTTGGTGAAGTTTTGGAATAGCACATTGCATGCTGCTAATTACTCGTAACCTAAATATTGCAAAATAGTGTCTAGGCTTACTCAGGTAGTGTATTTGCATTTGTAATGGAACAGTAAACACCATTGTCGAGTAGAATACTTGAAAGCGCTAGCTGCTTGTTTTAAAACAGTTGATAGATCTATGTGATAGCATTGCTGTAACTGCCTTCTCATACTTGGTTGAATTAAATGAAATGGGGGTGGAAACTCGCAAGTCAGTCCTTTGAATGGCTTTGACTCTGCCTCAGGCTGTTTGTTGCAACTTTGTTAATGTGTGTGGTAGCTCCTCTGTAAAATCTTGAGTGGCGATTCTGGGCAAGACCAACCATCTGTCTTCACCAACATCTTGTCTGTGACTCCAAGTGGGTATCAGAGGAAGAGTGTGAACACAGCAAACATGCCACATACTTCTCCCGTGGCTCTCCTGGCTTCTGATGGTTTCCAGTGTAGTGGGTTTCCCAAGCCAGATGGGAGTTCTTACCTGTTCAATTAGCCCTCCAATGGATTCCTTCCATGTACCTCTTCAGTTTCCTCTTGAACCCAACTCTTGGCATCCTTTGGCAAGGGGTTCCACAGTTTTATTCTCATTGTCACTGTTTAACCCCAGCTGGCAACTGAGCACCATGCAGTTGCTCGCTCATTTCCCGCCCCCCGGTGGGACTGGGGAGAGAATCAGAACAGTAAAACTGAGAAAACCCGTGGATTGAGATAAAGACAGTTTAATAACTAAAGAAAAAGCCACACACACAAGTAAAGCAAAGCAAAGAGTTTGTTCTCTACTTCTCATTGACAGGCAGGTGTTGAGCCATCTCCAGGAAAGCAGGAGTACCAGTACACCTTCCTGTGTAATGGTCACTTGGGAAGACAAACACCATCACTCTAAATGTTTCCCCCTTCTTTCATCCCTCCCTCCCTCTCCCCAGCTTTATATTCTGAGCATGACTTCACACAGTATGGAATATCCCTTTGGTCAGTTGGGGTCAGCGTCCCAGCTGTGTCCCTTCCCAGCTTCTTGTGACCCCAGCCTGCCTGCTGGTGGGGTGGTGTGAGGAGCAGAAAAGGCCTTAGCTGCTTACCAGCAACCAAACCAACACCATTCTTATCCCAAAACCAAACCGCAGCACTATACCAGCTAGTAGTAAGAAGGTCAACTCTGTGCCAGCTGAAACCATGGCAGCCCTCTGCATGAATAGTCATTTTTCTCTGTTTGCTTTGAAAACTTTTCCTCTTGGCATCATTTTGATTATGTCTGTTCTTGTATTGAGAAACTTGGTGAACAGTCTGTCCCTGTGTGTGTTCTTTATGCCAGTAGTGTTTTTGTCAACCTCTATTATATTTCTTCTGTCACTATCTCAGCAGCAGGCTGGAAGAGTCTTGTACTTTGTACTATGATCTAACACTTCTGACATGCTTCCGCCCACAGGTGGCTGTTTTTAGCAGTCAACTTTTTTAATGCTTTAAGATATTGCTAAGTTTGATGTGAGCATATTACTATACTCATGTATTAAGCATTAAGTAAGCGTATTACTACACTAGCCTAAACATAACATGACCTCAGGTACAGATATAAAAGTGACAAGCTAAACTGAAAGTGCCATCTTGGTGGCGTGCCCCTCATTCCTGGTTTGCTTTCCAAAGCTGCCTCTCCCACACTCTGCAAACCTGTGAACTGAAGACATATCATAGAGACGTCATGGCTGGGTTGATAACTGACCTTGACTATTGCTGGTAGTAACCTATGTTCAGATCCAAATTTGACTCCCCTGAGTAATCTTCATAATAAATATTTTCACCTCCTTTGATCCTTTTTTCAGTTCCTAATTATGTTGAGCGGCGTATGAACACGTACCAGTATCGGTCGTTCTGGGACCTTGTAGATGCAATCTCCCCTCCCTTGTGAAAACTGACCATCTTCTATTTTTTGCTTTCTTGTCCTTAATGCAAGAAGTGGTGTATTTCCTCTTTATCCAGTAACTCAAATTTTTCAGAACCTTTGAGGTTAAAAATATGGTTAAAAAATGTCATACAACATAGTCAGATTTTTCAAAGACATGAATCGCCTTTATCCACTTGCCCTGACTCAGTAGCAAGGCTGGTTGTCTAAAGGGATCTGCATGGCTGCTGCTTCATCAGTGGTCTCCAACTGTGAGCTCTTACAAAGGTCCAGTTGTAAATGTGCTGAAAGTGCAGACCAAAAATGTTGAATTTTTATTTTTGAAGATTTTCTTTTTGTGACTAGAAGGAAGTACCTAACATTTGGGCCAACATTTTATCTGACTATACTCATACCCAGTGAGTGAACTTGTTCTATTCTGTGTACCACAATATGTAAGATTAGAGTTTTGGATGTCTTATTTGTGCCTCATACCTCATGAAGTACTATCAAATCAGTGACATGCACTTTCTGATTACTTTTAATATTATGTTTCTTTTTGTTCCTAGAGAGCAAATCCAAAGGCCTCCAGTGGGTGATAGATACAACCATTGCATATCCCAAAGGTGAACCTGTAGACATCCAAACTTGGATTCTTGGCTACCGACAACCGACGGTTACACATGTACATTACAGGTAGGACGTAAACCTTCTACTCTTACATTGGATTGAAATATTAGAAAGCAAGTAGTGACTAGCTAATCACATCATGTTTCAGGATATGGGAAATTGGTAGCAACATCTTTTTTATGTGCATCACTTTTTTTATGGGCAACTCACATTGTCTAAACAGAACACAACTTTCTTTTGAAAAGTTCAGTGGCCAATCTGAATCTCGGCACATTTAAGTTTCTCTCTAATCTCCTGTGGCTGAGTATAGTTATAGGGAACATTTGAAGCCTAGGTCGTCATCTCCGCTTCAGTGTGCTAGTAAACCCACCTTGACTTATTTATTAATTACTAATGACAACACATTTAAAATCACTGTGTTATTAAATGACAGGTCTCCTGAGAGATTATGATATGTTGTATTTAGCTTTCTGATGAAGAAATGTGAACTTTTTCACTCAAAGCACACTCTCAATAGTTCAGCAGAGCAGCACTCTGGAAATAGCAGCAAATCTCAATGACACCTAGGGTGGGTTACTATTAAAATTTTTCTCCTTGATATTTCTTTGTCTCAAGACCTAAACTAAAGAAGACAGAAGGTGCATTTTGCTTTTGGTTTGCAAGTTAATTGCAGGCCTGAAATCTCCAGAAATATTTTAACACTTTTCCTATACCAAATAAATTGGTCACATTTTATCCCCACATTGTATTACTTTGTCTTGATTCCCGTTTGCTCTTTTGGGGAGCTTTTAGACTTTCACAGTAAGCTTTCAAGTATCCTTGTGCGGATCCCCTGGGTGGCAGCTGAACTGGGAATGACCTTCTCCAGCATCACTGCTGTGTCAGTGTTGTGTGATGCAGAGTCCAGGCCACTCACTGGGGCTCCTTTCCACAGCCGTGTCTGAATCTGTCCCTGCTTTTTATAGAAACCTGCCTTCAAGTTTCTCTGAAGGTGAACATACTCACACCCTAATTTATGTAAGATATCTTAATATCTACCGTACTTTATTCAGGTCACCTTAGTACTCTCTCAGATCTCTGGGATAATTGTAGGTTGAATGTATTAAGAGTTTTTCTAAAGAGTGTTTCCAAAAATACTTCCTTTAAAAAAGAAAGTTATCTTAAGTTGAATTAACTTCCTGCTTCTAAATGTGTATCTTTAAAACCTCTTTTTGAGCCTGAGCATAAAGATGATGTAAGCTTCCTTGCCTTGAACTTGAATGTTACAGTTCTTGTAGTACTGAAATTCTAAGAAAAAAATATTAGAAATTGTTTATTTTTGGTGTAGGCTTGTTTCCTTCCAGAGGGTTTAAATCACTTGTTTAGACAGGGACAATCTCTATTATGATTTTTTTTGGTGGTGGTGGTTGGCTTTTGGTTTTTTTTAAATAACCTCTAGTTGTTACGGCTGACCCTGTGGAAACATTTGAGGTATGCCCCAAGTGGAAACTAATGCAGTAGCGTGTCTCTGAAGGCTGAGAGCCAGATGGTAATCCCTCTGAAATGAAAGCTGAGTGTCTTGGTTTTAACTGGAGCTTTGGCTAACTTTCCAGTCCTGGTAATTCTTAAATTGGCACATCAAGTTTAGACACGTGTCCTCTGGGCTGTAAGGGCTTTAGCTGGATGCAGGGTAGCAATTTTTAAAGGTGCATTTAGCAAAGTACCACTCTGACAGCGGGCAGTAGCAGCAGAGGCGCAGGAAGGCAGCCCGTGCACCGTCCCTCTGCACATAAATACACAGTGGCTGAAACATGTTCTGAGCAGGCATCATGTCTGGATCGCTCTTTTGGCAGGACCTGGCTTTCATGAACTAGTGGTCTAATACAATTTTTAACTGGCTTATACTCAGACTTCTACAATTTCTCATGACACAATGTCTAGCTGTTCTTGAGGGTGGCAGCTAGAACTGCTTCCTTTTTGCTTACATGAAGTTCTCCACCCGATGCCTTCAGTGGGTGCACCCTGTTTCCCATGTCCTGTCCTCATCCACAGTAGTGGATGAGTCATTCCTCAGTGATGCTCTTGGTGACCTGTGATTTTGTACAGATCACCTTCATATCCTGACTTAGCTGTCCCTGTCCCCCTCCCAGCCCATGAGTCTTCACCTTTTTGGTGTCTCCTTACACAAAAGTCTTTCGCTTTTGTTACTTTTGTCTGTGCCTTTTCTGGCTCTGCGATAACTGCTTTATGACCTGACTGACATCCTGAGTTCCCCGCAGTGATTTCAGGATCACTTACCAGAGTAATAACAGCTAATCTTAGAGACTGTGGCAGTGTGTGCATAACTGTTGGTGATTTTTCCTTCCCCAGCATTCGTTGCCTTGCGTTTACTGATATTTAATTTCATCTGCAACTATTGTCAGGTACTTCTGCAGCTCTTCTCTTTAACTACCCAGAATAATTCTGCACCAAAAAAGTCATGTTGCTTTTGTATCCTTTTGTCTAGATTTAGTGTGTCATCTAGTTATGTTATGCTAAGTCCTTCTAATGTATCTGTAATTGGAGCTCTGTCATTGTGCAGCACTCTTGGAATGAATACAGTAAATTTTCACCTTCAGTGTTTTTGACAATTAAATTTATTTTTAGGTATTTTTGATTGGCTTTAAAAATATTTTTCTGTTTTACGTAAAGGATATATTTATCCATGGCAGGATTAGCAGCAAGCAACTGAATAGCACATGTAGATGAATTTACTCATGTTGCATCATTCTTTTCTATTGCTTATAAAGAAATTTGCCTGTTGGAGTCCCTTCAGGGCGTGACAGCAACTTTGGTTTTTTATTATTATTATTTTTTCCCAGATCACCTGACTTGACTTATCAGAGGGATCTTTTTTTTTTTTTTAAGCAGAATGCTGTAATGAGATGGGCACCTTCAGGGTCTTTACAACTTTAAGTCGTCTCCTAACGATTTAAACAGAGTTGCTGGTACCACTAAAGATCTGTGAAGATGGAGTATGTGCCTGGGAAACCAGGGCTGGCAGACAGGGAAGAGTAGGGAACAACTGCTCTCTCACAGAGGGTCTTTGGTGTTAAATAAAACCTTACAGCTCTACCACCATTTTATCAAACCTTCTCTGGGACTGGGCAGCCAGTTAATTGAGACCCAACGGGCTGACATCAATTTCTTAGAGCTTATTTTTGAAATTACAGGTCTGGTCAGCGGGAGGCTGTCTCTCAGGAGCTTTGCCTGTGTGCCTCCTGGGTAGTGTCCTCACTTGTCTGAAAGTACAGTGATGCCTTGCACCTGTTTTTCTGTCAAATCTTAATCAGGAGCAGTTCTGGAAAAACTCCAAACCCCTTTATGCTGGTTAAAGAATGCACACTGCAGCTAGCTGTACTTTGTGACCAGCTCACTGATCCGTGCCATGTCAGCCTCCTCCTGCTCCTCCCTGGCACTTCTGTTTGGAAATGCAGAGATAGCTCTTAATGTGCTGAAACCTGGGAGGTTTCTGTGCGCTGTTGCTCCCCGAGAGCTGGTTCACTCCTCAGGGTGGAGGATGATAAACCAGAGCTGTGTAGCTGTAAGGCTTGACCAGGAAACCTTTAAGTTAATCTTTAAGTTCGTCTTCTCTGTAACAGAGAAGACTCTGTTACAGAGCTCTGTAACAGCTGCTAGAGTATCTGGGGTTGTCAGCTGGGAATGCCAGCACATATTCTGCCAGCCACAAATTCAAGGTGATTCCTCAGTAGTTCATAATTTTGATAACAATTGCATATTAACTACTTTGTCCTGAACAGCGTAGACAAGAATTAAATCAGTGATTGAGGTGTGAAAAGGCCTGTGCTGTTGTTGAGCTCTGACATGCCCCTTGGAAACTGGTGCATTGCTTTAACTCTGAAGCAAACTCAGTTAGCAAAGGAAAACACAAGGTAAAGCAGATTTCATCTTTTAAAAGATGAAAATATCATGAGTGTCTTCCAAAGATGGAAAATGTCAGAGGTGTTTCTATTTTTCTGCGTTTGACATGGATGTCCTCTGAAATTTTCATGAAGTGTCTATCAGCTATGTCTGGATTGTTGTTATTCTCCCCTTTTCTTTCAATAAGTACAATAAAATTTTGCTCATCATTTGTAATTTGGAATGTCTGAAGTGATTACACTTGAAATAAATTTGAAGGGTAATTTTTAAATAACTTGAGAGAGAGGAAGCTCTGCGTGAGTCTGTGTGCTCCAGCGCCCTGGCTTCTCTCTTCAACTGAGTTATAGCAGGGAAAAAAAAAAAAAAAAAGGTCTCTTTGGAAAAAGTAAAGAAGAGTTTTGACCAGATGCCATCTTTACTGTATGAGAGGAGAATTGGGATTTAAGCATGCTTTTCCCCTTTTAGAGTAGTCAGAGTAAGGAATTGATGTATCATAGCAGTGGGGGGAAAAGGCAGTATTTTCTGTGCTGCTTGAACTGGAGCAGAGGAGACCGTGGAGCCTCTTTTGTTCTGACCGCTCAAACAGTCCTTTCTGCTCTTCCCTCTGGTCACAACCTGTCTCTTTTTGCTTCATGGTCCTTCAAATCTAACATTTTCCTTTTTTCATAGCCTGTCCTTTCACTGCAGGGTTATTGCTTTTTCATCCTACTTAGGGAACAAGAGAGAACTGTAGAGGGCACAGGATCCAGCCTCTTGTTTTCATTTTAGGATGCTTTTCTAGCTGATGGAGATGGCAGAGAAGGATCGGTTTAATTCGGTAATCTTTTTTTGTTTGAAAGCTCAATTTTGATAATGAGTTGAACCTTGCTTTTCCTAAGATCATAATTAGGGTAAGCTGTGCCCTGGTTTTCCTCAGGATGTCAAAAGAAGCTTCCCTAGGAAAAAAGGACAATTGCCAAGCTTCAGATTCTTCAAAATACAAAACTGTGAGAACTTAGATTTCTAACTATTGAGTAATTTTCTGACCCTGACAGACTTGTCTCAAAACTCGTTGGAAAGTGTTGAAAAACAGGGTTTGCTCTTTAAAATGTAATACTCAAGGAAAATACAGAATTAATTTCTTCCAGGTCAAATGACATTAGGATTTTGGGGGGAAATTTTTATCTGTTAAAGAAGTAGGCACCAAAATTTACAAAAAAAAAGAAGTATAAGGCATTTCTAACTATAAAGGCATCACTTTTAGAATTGCCTTTTCATTAATCTGTTGGAAAGGTTTGTTTCCTCTTCTGAGAATGGTTCAGCTTTATGCTTGGCTCATTTTGTGGTGTGTGTTGACCATCAATCCAGATTTTCTGCAGTTGCACTCAGCAGAAATAAGCTGAGTGGTGTGGTGTCTGTGTAGCAAGACCACATACAAGCTACTATTCTTATCTCGCACCGTTTCCCCACGGTGAGTTGAGTTTGGAGATTATTTCTTTTCTTCTTACACCAGTCACTTTTTTAGTTTAACTGCCTTGGTGTTTCTCAACTGGTCTCCAAGTCTTTCTGTTAGTTAGATTACCCACGTGCTGCAGCTCTGTTGTCAAAACACAAGAGTTAAAAGTCGAAAGACTTCAAGAAAAGTTCAAAAACCCCCTCTTCACTTTCCCTCAGTCAAGAATGGCATGGGGCTGGGGTTTGGTTTTGGTGTTGGTTCTGGCTGGGGCATGCCCTTGTATGACCACATCCCACGTTTGTGGTCACTGTCAGAGCTGGTCAAAGTCGCTACTGCCGCAGGGAACTGTGTTTATGCTGCATGAAAGTGCCACGCTATTTCCAGCTAACTCAGCAGATGAGCACGATGTCACCTTTCCTTCTCCTACCAGTTTTTGTACCGTGCTGCCATTGAAGCAAGCTTTCAGCTACTGAGGAAGTTCTTTTTTTGTGTGTGTCTACATTAATACAGATTTATTGAAATAAATGAGATTCCTGGCTATAAATAAGATGGAATACATTGTGGTTGCTGAATGAGTTTTATAGAAATGTCTGTGAAGGTCATCCAGTTTGGCTATATATTTTAATACACTTTTTTACGCAAGTAACTTATTTTTGGCCATGCTTGAGATCTACCAACAACCTCCATCGTGCTGAATTTATTTTAAAAGTTGTTGAAACAGCAAATAATAGTATGATTTAGAGTAGGGTGTCATACAGAACCTTTAATTCCGGGTACGACAAAATGATGACGGCAGTAACTACTTAAAGGTGATACCTATGAAGTTTGGAACTTTAATAGGGAATCGGAGGTGGTTTCTTCAATAAAGACCACCTAAAAGAGAATATTTCTGAAAATGCAGTATTTCTGAAAATTATATGGTATCTTTTGAGAAATGGCCTATCAGTAGGTAAATTGCCACCATTTCTTATGTAAGCCAACGTGTCTTTGGCAGTTACATCCCCTTTTTTAAGGGACACAGATACGCATTTGTGTAACGGTTTAAGAAAGTTGCCATCCCTCAGTCAGCTACATGGAATGTCCCGTGGCCCTTGTCACTTCACAGCTGCAGAGAGGTAACTTCCAGCTCGAAGGTAATGCTACATTACTAAGGCAGCTTTGTAGGTTCCCGTCAGGGTATATCTTCACTTCCACCACCACTTTTAACTTCTCAGGCCTGTGGTGGCACTGCTTTTACTGAAGTTTAGCCCCTTGGTGGTTTCCCCCTGATGACAGCAAAACAGCTATGCCCTTGATGAAAATTAAAGGAGGTATTTCCATTCCACTTGAATTTCCTGGTCAAGTCATATTATCCAGTGCTGTTAAATTCCTTGTTTGCCACACCAGGAGCAAAGACACCCTTACTTTTATGCAAGGAGAGGTTATTTTTGTCCAAAACCTAGAAAGATTGACATGCCCAAGAGAATCTAGAAGCTTCAGATAGTACATACTGACCTTGCTCCTTGTCAGGACAGCTCTATGTCGTGGCAACACTTTTCCTGAGGAGATCAGCAAACTGTTCGCCTCTAGTGGTGTTAGATGCTGGATAGCCCAGAGATGGGGTAGAGCCAAGATGGTGCTTATGCTGTAGCCATGTTGACAACTGTTTCGATACAGTACCAGTAGACTTTCTCAGGTACCTTTCCTGAACCCAGCCTCCTTAGAGGGTGTTTTTTTAAACAAAGCTGCCAGCTGAGCCCTCTGATGGGCTGAGATCAATGATATTGGCAGTATGATTAGTACAAATACAGGGTGCCTTATCTAGTTCAGGAAGGGCATGTTTGTAGCGTTCAAGGATTTTTTTAAACTTCTCATCTCTCATTTAGCTTAGTCATAAATAGCAATGTTCCACTTGTAAAAATAACTCTGGATAATGTAACTGTTTGAAAATGCTTCCAAATACCCTAACACTTAATATTGCTAAATTGTGACAGCTGGTATGCCGTTACTGGAAAACTGGTTGTTTTCCATTCTGCGTTAATACTTGTTCAAACTGGGTGTAAAAGTGGTTGCTGCTTAAACTTTTAGGAAGTGGAGTTTATATCCAGAGACTCAAATACTCTGGTACTGTATTGATTCATACAAGAGCCTGGGTGGATTCAAGCAGGAAATCTGTGTGCTGCGTTCCATTAGTCTCACAATATTGGTATCACTTAATGCTACTTTACTGCTCCATTCAAGTGCCAGCTTCATAAATTGTTTCTAATGAGTATCTCGTAAGATCTTGTGATAATGTTTTCAGACTAGAGGGTACATTCTTGGAAAAATACCCGGGTTAACTAGGTTGTTGAGCTGTAGAGTTGTTACCTGTTAGGTAACTGAGAAGTGAAAGGCGGAGGTGAAGAATATCTGCAGCTTACAATGGAAACTGTTTGGAGCCAAGTAACCCTAGACTTCTGTCCTGAGCCCACACACCCACTCTCTCCTCGTTCTGAACCATCTTCAAACTTGTGTAAGCAAACATCTGTCCTTTGGAAATACACTGTGAAACGCAATATTCCGTTGCTGAGTCCCTTTATCTCTTCGCAGCAGACTTGACAGGAGAGAGCAAAAATAGTGCCTGGCAACTCATTTGTGTTTGGGAACAGAGAGTAAGTCTGTCTTAGTGTTACATGCTCAACAAAAATGGTCCTTTCTCTGTGGGTGTGTTTTGCCTCTATGGAGTTTAATTTTAATCTGCTGTACAGTGTCTGGGCTTCAAGATAAAATCATAGAGTCATAGAATGAATGGTTAGAGTTGGAAGGGACCTCTATGACCTGTCCTTGTCATTGTTTGTGATGTGCAGGCTGAGGACTTGAACTATTTACTGGTCCACCAAATATTTAATAATATTTGTCTTCAGCCAAAGGCTTTTCTTCAAACTGTATTTTGTTTTAAACTGTCTCAGACTGAGGTAGCAGCTGATGATTTCTGGTTACCAAGACCAGCTTTACTGCGGCACAGAGAAGTCCGCAGGGTGAGAAGGACTTCAGGCAGAATTGCTACAAAGGCTACGGAAATATCCGAGTTCATGTTGATGGTAGACCTGGAAAATAAAATTGTTCATCTCCTGACATTGAAGTTACCTCTGTATTCCAAAGCGCCATTATTTTTAATTTGCTCATTAGAGCAACATGTTGCTGCTTTTCTCCTCCACTTACAGCTTATTTTCTGAAAGGAGGAGGTACAAATGAATTGGCAACAAAGCAAGCAAAGATGTTGAAAACAGCAAAAAAAGCATTCTTCAGAAGTGCCTTATTTCTCTAAGCCCATATCTGTTCAGACACTTCCCACATGATTGTGGTGGTACTTCAAATTCTTTTCAGTATAATCATTCAAGTCTGTGCTTAAAAAGAAGTGAAAAATCCACTGATGAAAATAGAAGCGTGGTATGGATTACAGGGTAAATGGGAGTTCACCTGAAAAGAGAAACCTACAGTAAAAGTCTTGCATTTCAGAGTGTGAATTTTTGATCTGTGAATCAGAGAGACAACGAACCACACAGTTAGATTTATACCAAAATCTTCTCTGTTTTTTGGGGTGAGCTGAGGCAGAAGGTAAGATTTTTATTCTCCGTATAGAGAATGCGTTTTCTAGGCTGAATTTATGTTTGTTTCTTTGGTAGGATTTTTCCAGTTAAAGATGTACCTGCAGACCCTGAAGCTCTTACAAACTGGCTGTATCAACGATTCATCGAAAAGGAGGATCTCTTGACGCATTTCTATGAAACAGGTAGGATGGTATTTAGCAAAGAGAACGGTCCTTTTATAAGGATCTCAAAATGATTTGAGAACACGTATGCATTCTTCACATGAACGCAGTAGTACTTAATACTAAAAGGGCTTAAATATGACTCTTACATGAGGCAGGTTATTTCATCTGCTTAGTGTGGCTGTTTAGTGTGTTCCTCTGGCACTCGTACTGCTGTAGGGAACTGATTTAAGTCATCCCTGTAGGTCTAATCCAGAACCATAGTCCTCTTCTGCTTCCTGTTAAGCTGTGATTGGAAGGATCTGTAAGAATTCCATGGAGCACGGGGTCCTGCCCTGCAGCCCTGTGCTCTCAGGTCTGGCCTCCCTGCTGAGAGGTACTGAGGATCACTTCCATCATAACGTGCTTCTAGTGTTAACGGAGCAGAGGAACGGAAATAAACCTAGGGAATTAATAACCTTACTGAAGGGATACTGTCAGACGTGGGTTAAAATGTCAGGTAAATACTTGGAAACTGTAGCTGGAGAAGTATTTCCTTAAGGCCCTTTTTTTTGCATCCAGTTGATACTGGAGTATGTCATCTGCCCTCCAGCAGGTGTGTGTGTGTGTGTGTGTGTGTGTGTGTGTGTTCAGAATACTAACAGAAGAATTGGTTATCATACATAAACGAAAGAAAACCCAGAGAGGAAAAATTAAGAGTTTTATTTAGATATACAGGAAAGGAAGTTTATAAAGCATAGACTGAGTGGGAAGATTCCAGATGAAATAATGCAGCTTGTCTCTGAAGAAAAGCAATCTCTTCATTAGCAAGTAGCACAGTTGTTGAGGGGGAAGAGTATTCAGTCTCTTGAATGAACTGAGTTTTATATTCCAGAGTGACTGTGTTAAACAAAGATGCAACTTCTGTTAGCTGATTTATTGCAAAGACTGTTTTAATGCAGTTGTGTTTAATTTATCAGTGCTAGTGCTTAAAAAGATCAGTTGAATCCTTTAACAACCTAGAGTTGTATTTTACTTTATGAAATATTGCTGTCACTCATCCATCATTGATGGCTAAAGTGAGACCCTGCTATATAAATTGCATCCAAATGCATATATTGGACTCTATTAGGCAAATGAGTATGTGAATCTGTTTAAAACTGCAAGTGTAGTTGATAGGAGGTAAGGAATTCTTGTTATTGAGAAGTTATTTCACAAACAACATTAAAATAAATCATACCCAAAAAAATCTAACTAGACCAGAATTTCAGAGAGCATAATGAATATAATGAGATTTATTCATTGCAATGCACTTCCAGAATAGGGTAATTGGTTATAATTTGCCAATGTAATCAGTATGAATTAATAAGACATGTTTTAAATGTAAATGCTATGACATCGTACCTTATTAGGCATAAATTAGCATAATTTAAATTTACTACCATTTAAGCCAGTTGGGAACTTGCTTGCATTGCTTCTGTTGGCTATGGCAAAGGTGCTGCTGCAGTTTCCAGAAACCCCCTGGAGAAGTCCCGAGGCCACTGCTCCGGAGCTTGCTGTGCTTTGACATTTTACATTGTCTTGAGTTGGTGTGCTTTTGAGACTTAGGGCTGTTTCAGCATTTTGGTTTTTAAATTTTTTTTTTTTTTTTTTGCATACACATTGCCTAGGAACTTGTCTCAATTTATAAAGCTCACTTAATAAAGCTGGAGTGACATTGAATACTAGGAGAAACTTAAAAGCTTAGGCTGAATTGGCCGATGATGGCAACAGGTGCTCTCACCCCACCTCTCACTCCCAGGAGAAGAGGAGGAGAGATAAAGAGACTTAAGAGTTTAGAAAGAACTAAACTACTATAATGAAATGTTAATGATAAAATAAAAAGGAAATAACGAAAATAGATACAATATATACAAAACTGTATCAAGCTCCCAGGATGACATCACCAGCAGGCACTGGGGAAGTCCAAGGCTGGAGTCAGCAAGGGGTGGGAACTGGTTTCTAGCTCTGGAGTCAGGAACACATGGATCAGGATCAAAGGCAGATGAACAGACAGTGTCCTCTTTGGACTCTGGCCATTGAAGAAAGAAGCTGACCCTTTGATCCCTCAGCTTTTATGCTGAGCGTGGGGCAGATGGGGTGGGATACCCCTGTTAGTCAGTTTGGGGTCGTTTGTCCTGTCCGCTCCTCCTTGCAGGCGGGACACCTCTAAGCTTTTCTGTTTCTGACCCTCCAGCAGAGCAAATAACGAAATGAGCTGACCTTGGTTATTACAGCAATGAGTATAAGCAAGAGTCTGTCTGCGTGCTGTTCCTTGGCAGGAAATGTGCACAGTGTGTTGTTAATTTCAGAGAGTTAGAAGCAGCCTGGCTAAGAGGTAAAGTTACTGAACAGAAGGTTGGTTCTGGTTTACCTCAAACCAGGACACAATGTCAGCGGTAGGAGCATGGAGGTCTGGCATATTTTTATTTGGGAAGAGGAAGAAACGAAGCCTAAAACACTTCTTTCGTTTTTGCTACCTTCCTAAGTGTTCGGAACTTTAGTGGGAAAATCCTGTAATATTAGACTTCTTAGAAATTAAACCAAAAAAAAGTATGCGACTGAAATCTGAATATGAAACTGTCCAAATCTTTCTTAAAAGTGCATTTTACACGTCATTTGTAAAATTAAAAATATTTACAGTTAATATCTGTAGGTCTAAGCAACACAGACTCCTATTTTAGCAGCTAATGGAAAGCTTGTGTTGGCAAGTTCATGAGTTCTCTGAAGTCTTCAGCACTGTGAACTTGAACACTGCAGCAACAGAAATGAAATTACATTTAGCAGGACAAAAGCCTGGAGACTAATGAAAAAAACCAAACCTATAAACTAGGAGCTTATCGGTTGGAAATAAGTACTGTACACTGAAGTCATCGTGCTCCTCATTTACTCTGATTATAAGCAAAGTGGTGGAAGTGGTGGGATGAAACTAAAGAAGTAGGGAATGTCGTCCTAGAGGGCAAAAGGGAGGGAGTTTTCAGCAGTCCTGTGGAAATACTCTTTGTTGTACCAAATCTGAAAACCTCATCCTGAAATTCTGCATACAGGTCCATCATCCCTGTTCAAGAAGTATGAATTGAACAGGAGAAGGGTCAGGTAATAGTTGCTGAGGTGATTAAGGGGAAGGAGCAGCTGTTTCTGTGAAGGACAACTAAAGGTGCTCGGCTGGGAAAGTGAAGGGTGCCGTTCTCTGTGAGACACGAGTTGGTTTGGGACAGAGGGAAGGAGTCATTGCTGTCAGTGCCAAGGAGAAAGGAAAGTTAGTGAGAAACCAAAGGTCAGTGTTGGTAGAGAAAAACAGATGGGCCATGCAAGAGCAAATGTAGCGTAGAGTGGACAAATAGAAACTCAGCAGTGAGAATTACTGGGGAATAAATGGTGTGGCAGTCTGCCCATGTGGGAAAATCCATATCCGAGAGAAGAGGGTGAGACTCATCCAGGGTTTTCTTAGGGTCCCTTTTTTTTTTTAAATCTAAGAACATTCATACAGGAAGAAAAGCTTTGTTTTAAATGCTTGATTGCAGTTCCACCAAGGGTTGCAAATATGAAGTATACAGATAAGTTGCTCATGGTATCTAATTGCCCAAATTGTGTGGTTTCTAAGATTTAAAATTGACACTGCTGTATCTTTGTTCTTTGAGTCATTCATCTCTTCTTCACTGAGTAGTCGTGACTCCATCCTACTGCAGCAAGTACATCATCTTCTCCGGCATATTTAGAGTTTTTATATCCACTGTTCAAGATTAACAACAACAAAAGTGGTTCATATCGTCTAGGCTTTGTGTATCTCAGTAAAATGTAATGCAAATTAATTAAGATGCAAAATATGCATAAATATATGCAAAGAATTTGCTTATGATAATAAAGCAGATATGTATTCAGACACATTTAATTTAGTGTTCGAAGTCGGAAAAAAACAAAGTAGGGGAAATTAATTGTTAATTGTCAGCTGTGTCTCCTGCCAGTCTCTCTCAGCTAAACAGGCGTTTCAGTGGGATCTTTCTGGAAGGCTGCATGGCAGGTTGCGGCGCTTCCTTAGGTGGTACAACTGATGAGCCAGTGAGTGTTCAAACAGCATGTCAGTTGCTGTTGTTTACCAAAAAAAAGAAAAAAGTGTGTGTGTGTTCATATTTATATTTGCAAGGGTAACGTTGAGAATGGATGTGTGTGGCTTCTTCCCCGTATACAAAACTACCAAGCAGCTGTACAGTGTAATATGGAATCCATTCAATTTGATCATACAGATGTTGATAAAACTTCAAAAATAACTTCAGAAGACTTAGTTGACAGTCAAATCTCCCTGTAAAGGTTGAATAAATGAGAATGGCTGCTTTTAAGGAATGTTTTGAAGTTTATGCTTAGAGTTTATATCCAAATGAACTGAAAATTGTTCTTAATTATTAAAGACAAGTGTTGTTTGGTGGGTTTTCTTAATTTTCTTGAAGATAGCTGATAATGCTGGAGAGTATTTTCATAGTTTGACAGCGTTATACAGAAGTAATCAATTACAGAAGGAATTTATGGGCACCGTTTCTGGGACATACAGCGATAGTAAAGAATCGTGCATTAAGATTATTGTTCCTGCTGCAGAAACATTAAATGCCTTTTCTTTCTCTTTTAGGAGCTTTCCCTCCACTGCAGGGTCAAACAAAAGCTATTTCTCGGGAGATGACCCTCAGTAACCTGTGGCTGGTCGTCATACAATCACTTGCATTTTTGTCGGGCGGTATGTGGTACTGCATCTTTCAGTATTTTTATCATTGCCTCTTTTAAAAGTGGAATGGGACCTGAGGACACAGTGGGCATCCAGGCTCTTGGAAACGAGTATCTTGTTGTATGTGCAAATGTGAATATTCAAGAGTAAAGGAAAATACTGGACGGACTCTTAACTCTCTTTGGGGAAATTTTAAACTCCACTAAAAGTGAAAATGAGTAACATAGTGACCTGATGATGTATTATTTTAAGAATTGTCTGTATTTTTAAAAAAAATGTATACTCTCACCCACACTTAAGCAAATTCAGCATTTGGACAAAAGGTGCAATCGTACAACCACCGTAGAAGAATGTCTGTGGCAAGAAAGCTCTGTCACTGCAAGTATTTCTTGGCATTGTAGTTAGAGCTCAGAAAACTCAGCAACTTGTCCCTTCAATAGTCTGTGCAGCGTTGGTGTGGTAGAGATTCCTCATCTGCACAACCCGTACCTTGTCGCAACTCATTGTGCTGGAGTCAGAGATGCTCCACAGAGCTGGTGGCGGTATCTTTGCGGCTACGCAGGTCAGCAGTTGTTGTATTAGACACATTGATCCGAAACCAAGACCCAAATAAGATCCAGCATCAAGTGTATTTTGTGAGGAATTGGTCCTCAAAAAAGCATTGCAGCATCGTAGTGTGATCAAAAGCCATCCGTGTTTGATGGATCAGCCCACCTCTGCTGGGGTCTTCCCGTCAGCTCTCCGAATTCTGTGTGCTGCCAGTATCTCATATTATGAGGAAGCTTGGAAAATATAAAGTCACTTGGTTAATTGTCCCTTTTTGTTCAGTGGTCATTATCAGTTTTCAAAATGCACTCTTAGAGGTGAAAATGCAGCGAAGGAAAGACACAAAACTTAGGGGATAGAGGAAGGGTTGATTTGTCACGCATTGGGAGCCAGAGCAATTCCAGCTGGTTCTGAAGGTCTGCTGGTGCTGCTGGTGATTTTTAGCCACCTTTGTATTTTCTGTACTGCAGTTCAACCAAGGTGACCTTTGAGGGGTTTATTAGAGGCCTTTTTTTCCCCGCTAGTTGCAACAGCGCTAAATATACTCGTGGGAGAATTTAAATAATTCAATGCCAACCATCTTAATGTTTTGCTAAGGAGTAATAGAAGAAAAACCAGTTTCTTAAAAAAATAGGTGTCATTGCTATCATAAATCTATGGGAAGATACTACTGCAAAGAAAAAAGAAGTGTGGTAAATGCTCTGAATAACCCCACGGAGGGCAGTATTAATTAGCTCACCACCGTGCTAAAATCTTACTGGAGGAAGGATTGAGTTGAATTGAAGGGCTAACTGGAACAGCAGGCACTTCCAGAGGTGTGACACGGGATACGTTTGAAGGGATGTCTGTGATGTGCGGGCTGACTTCTGGCAGGTCTGGTTGGCATTGTGTTTATGTGATTATGCACAGATTGGAGAGAGCTGTTCCTAAAATAAAACTAATCTCTCTAAATACAGGCAGGGTAGCCAGAAGTTCAGCTGTTGGCGTACTGCCTTCTGCAGAGTAATTTTGCTGAGAACAAAGTAAGCCCTCAGTAGTTTTGGCTCCCCGTTAGCAATATTGATCGCCTTCTCTCTCCCTCTCCTGCTCTGTGAATCGCAGCGAGCGGTCTGCAGGACACACAACCCAGCCGGTGTTCCCTTCTGGGGGGGAGTTAAGAGCATACCAAAATATGAAGCCATGCCAATTTCCCTGACTTCACAGAAAAACCCCTAGTCAGATACGCCACCTCTGTCCCCCCAAAAGCAGTAGTTTCATCCTAAGGTAACTCAGAGGAACGGTGGCAGCGTGACCCACCAGAGCGAGTTCCCCTCAACTTTTAGTTCCATGAAAAAAGCCCTGTGGGCGGGAGGCAGCGGAGGGTGTTTGCCTACAGCTTCAGGTTAGGTAAGAAGCTGCTTCAAAGTCCCATCTCTTTACACACCCGAATTCTGGTGTAAGGTAAAATCCACTTAAACAGAGGTATGCCCTGAAAGGGAGGCAGTTGTTGAGAGTATTTTATTTTTTTCCTGTTGCTCTTGCTGAGTGGAGCGAATGTATTTGCTGTGCCATTTTAAAGGCGGGTGTTGGGGCAGCCCAGTGCCGCTACCGTGTCAGGGGTTCTGTCTGCAGCACCTGGGCCTACACTGGCCCTCAGAATCACAAAACGCAGGTGAGGAGCTGCTCATTTCTGTTCTCCACCGGGTGGTTTGATCAGAACCACAGAGATGCCTGAAGTACAGCTGACTTTATTTTGAGCTAGGACAGGCGAGAAGTGATATAAAAAGGGAAGTTTATATAAGCAGATTGCACAGCAGTAACTCGCATCAGGAGGTTGTTCTTTATAGACCCTGTGAACTCCGTGTCAGAGCCTGTTGTTTTTTCAAATACAGGCTTATTTTTTTCCCAGTGGATTGCAGTCAATAGCGAGTGTTCACACGCTGCCTAAAGACATGAGTAATGCGCAATAATATTTCAGATAATAATTTGATTTATCTGGTCCTGTTCATATTCACTTTGTTCCTCCGTAGTTCTTACTATTGCGAGAGATTTGTTTTCAAGCACTGGTTGTTGTTTTGGTAGGGTGAGTAAATAGTATTTAGGTCTTGGGCTTCTTTCCTGCCCGCACTGGAAAATGTGAAGCGAGCCTGATGCTGTGTCTGCGTCGGGCTGAGCTGCTGCAGGTGACAGTGGAACAGAACCCTTGTTAAAACAAACTCTGGAGCACCCTCCCAGCGTGAACCCGGATGCTGCTTCATGAAAGAGAATAAATTGGATAAAATAAGTTTTTCTATGAAGGGGAAAAAAAAAACCAACATAAAATGTATGCAATGTAGGAAATTCTGTGCTAAAAATCCCGTGCTGGTCAAGACTGTTTGGAGCTCAGCAGGCAGCGAGTCTGTGAATCCTGAATTCCTGTGGGTCGCAGGTTGGTTCTACCTTCTGGGAGTTGGTCGGCGTCACCAGTGCAGTGGGCGTTTTGCTGCGCCATCCAGGGGCTTCCTCTTCTGCAGAGTTCAGAATGGATTTGACTGATGGAAAATGACATTAATGAATCGTACAGTTGATCACAAAATGGTTAATTAATAAGAACTTTGAATTGATATTAGGAGAGATACAATGGCAGAATGTATAAAGTGGTACAGAATGAAAAACTTCTGGTAAAAATGTGAACCTGAAGGCTGTGGGGCACAGAAGCCAGAACGTGGGAGTTTAAGTGTTTTGCGAATAAAGCTGGTTCTCTGCCAGGGTCGCACACCCAACATCTGTACGTTTCTATGTTTAATTGTTCATAAACCAGTTGTTACAGCTGAAACGATGCAAGTCCCTAATGGTTTAGCATTCACTGCTCTCTGAATGCGCTACACGAAGAGCATCTGCCCATTCACAAGCAGCAGTGTTGTCTCCGATGCCCTCTGGGGAGTGCGCCTTCCTGACAGGTTCTCTCGTGTTTTATGTGTGGTTCTATCGAGCTTCTCAAGAACTGTGTCTCTTGCAGGAGGGGTTTATTGTTCTTTAAGTTGTTCTCATCAGATTTTGAAAAGCAAGATTTCAATTTACCGTGCTCACTGGAAAAGCAGAAGCTTCCTTCTCCCTCCTCCACCCCCAGCATCAAAAATAAGCTGCAGCTTCTTTCTGCAGTAAAAATACGGTGACCACTGTGGTGCTCCTCATCATTCACTTGTTTTGCAGACGATGTAACTTCTTTTTTTGTCTGACACTGCCATAAAGTGCTGTTAACTTTCTTCACCTGTTTGTACAAGATAATACAGATACCGATCACTGTGTGTGACAGGATTCAACTGCTCCACTTTGCCTTGACATAAAATTCTGGGACCAAAGGTACTTAAACCTGGGATTTCCAAAACATGAGACTGGGGGGGTGGGGTGCATTCTCTTGATAGCCGGAGATTTTGTGGTGATCTGATACAATCACACAAAATAATGACACATCTGGGGTACTGTATTGTTTGGAAATAATGGAGCCATATGAAATAAAAGGTTATTTTGCAAAATTACATATTTGATAGTTTTTACACTTTTTTCTTTTTTTTTTTCTTTTAAAGAACAATTGGAAGAGTGTAATGGAAAGCATTCTCTGGTTTAAATGTCTGCATACATTATGAACACTTCTGAGCTGCTTTATCTTTTCTATAAAAACTGTAGACTGCCTGGCTGTGATACAAAAGAAGTCTTTAAAAGGATTCTATGCATTTTAAAGTTAAACCTTTTATTTTATTGTTGGATAATGAAGGAATTATACAGTAAACAACTGTCCTGTTAAAGTGAGTGAGTTCCTTAAAATTACTCTGCAGGGGTGTTCATTTTGTATGATAAAAATTAGTTTTCTTGATAGCAGCTATTTTCACCTCCAGTTTTCTCCTTCCCTCCTGTGTTACCTGCATTTTTCTTTTGTATGAGAAAATGGGTGCAGAAGCCTGTAGTGACTCTCAGTGATTTTGCAAAGGGCTGGTCGTGTTTGGAGTTACTTTACTGAATTTATTTCATTGGATTTTTTTTTGTCAAATCTTTCCAGCAGCCAAGATGTCTTTCAGAAATGTAGACGGATACCAGAAGCAGCATTTCTCCACAGAGATTATTACGTGTCTTTTCCTTTTTTTTTTTTTTTGTGTGTGTGTGTGTGGCAAAAATAAAGTTGATTTTTTTCAAGATTATTTCACGTGCTTCTAATCCTTAATAGATAATTTTCTTTCTTGGTTGTATTTATTGTGCTGATATCTGACAGATACACAGTCTCTGTTGTGCTCACCACAAACACACCAAATAGTAAAGTGACAGTTTGGTTCACTGTGCAGCTGTGGTGTTAATTTGTGATGGATAACGGTGCTTACGAAGCTCTGGTTGGGAGGGACATGGAGACAGCTGTTTCTGTGCCAGAAGTGGTGAGGGGAGGAGTTTGGGCCGTGGGAGGAGGGGGGACAGCAGCTTCTGCAGCCCCCACTCGCTCCGGCACCCACTGGACACTGCCGGCGCCCGGCCTGCAGAGTTTCTTCCCAGGTCACCGCACAGCAGCGATTCCCTGCAAGTTCTTGAGAGCTGAGGGCACACCACGAGCAGAACCTGGCTCCCCGTTGACCCTGGGCTGCCACCATCCTGGAAAGATGCAAGTCCAGCCTTCCCGTGAGCAAGGCTCGAGTAATTTTGTAGATACGTGTATTTTTTTTTTAACAGAATGGTCTGTTTTTTAACCACTCCGGCCTGGGCAAAGCAATACCGAGTGGAGCAGCGGCTGTTTGTTCTCTGACTCCGGTGTCTCCCGCTGAGGACAGCTCAGCTCCGGGCCACCTCTGGGGTTTGCTGCTGGGGCTGTGACCTGCAGCACAGGAAAAAAGGAACTCCTCGGAGCATAATAAGGCATCTCGCACAGTTTCCAAAACAGCGCCGTGGTGGTTGTTAAATCTACCTCTGTGTTTCCCTTCTGGCTTTTGTCTTGTTTTACCGTGTGG
>VXBW01001170.1:689008-743452 GCA_013400375.1 Thinocorus orbignyianus | reverse complement strand
GGGGGGGGGGGGGGAACGGGGGAGGGAGAAAGTGGGAGGGAAAACTTGAAGTCTGAAGACGAGGCGCTGGTGGGGGATCCAGTGCTCACCAGCCATGTTGTCATGTTGAAAAAGCCATTGTTTTTAATTCCTGCCTAGTATGAAATGTTTGTTTTAAAAAATTCTTTCTGCTGGAAAGAAAAAATGTATTTTTACAAAGAAACAAGTATAATAAAATCCCTCTTTTGGCTCTGAGAATGTCAGCTGTATGAGTTGTGACCATATCATGACGTGCTGATCAGAGATAAGATATAAATAAATTTTTATCTCTCAGGACTGTGTCTTGTATTTTTACTCTTCTTGTAAGTGTCGCAGGTTTTCTGAGGGGATGTTCTGCATTTTCAAATATTGGTAATTTCACCAAGTAAGAAAAGGTAAGTGACTGTCGTGTGTGCACACTCTTGTTCACAAAGAAACATCTCTTGTTGATTTTTATTTTAAAAAAACAACCCACTGAGCTCCCTGTGAATGTGATGTCGGGGCTCGCAGCAGGTGAGCTCAGGGCACAGGGAAATTGCTGCAGCTGGCTCCAGTTCAGGTGTTTCTCTCTTTCTGTCCCCCTCTGCCCCTCCCAGACCTGCTGCGAGCTCTGGAGATGCTGTAAAATCGTGTGCCTGACCCACGGGACACGCAGAGCGAGGAGGGAACTGCCTGGCTGATGGTGAAGAGGCGGCTTCTTTAAAAAAGAAGTTTCAGGGTGACGGGCAGAGCCGTGAGAATGGGGCTCAGAGCCACCAGCGTCTGCAGCGTGGGCAGAAACGGCACCTGAGGTGGTCAGATGTGTTACAGCCTGCAGGTACCTTTGCTTTTGAGATCACAGTATATCCTTCTAGGGGGAAAAAGAAAAAAAGAAGTAGAATTCGTTACAAATTATATTATTGCACAACTATTAATGGCTGACAGGAATGGATAGTTGATCTATGAGCTTTAGAGATGGCAAGGAGTTCAGTGGGTTGTGATACTCAAGTTTTTAAATTCATCTTGGAAAACAGAATGTTCCAAAAAAGTGGACATTGTGACAGGGATAAGTGAGATCAATGAGTGAATAATAAGCTGCCCTCAGTGAGGCCAGTCAGCCTGGCCTTTGGGAAGAAAGCAGCAATGGCTTTGCTAAACAAAACTACAAGACTAAACTTGACGAGATGGCAAATGTGGCTGATTATTGTGTGACACAATATAGTTGAGGTTTTGTCATCCTGCTGAAGAATCTGAAAAGCTACAAAAGGTGAATTTATATTAAATGGCTTTTGAAGAAAATTTTCCATTTGCAGTTACCTAGTGTAATTTTGCAGATCTGTTCAACAACGTGCAATATTTTCATAAATGATAGGAAATAAAATACACTATTTTACCAATATGTTATTTATCAGGACAAGTCACTGAGTAACACAAATCAGTTAGCAAAGCATCTGTTTGATGGCAAGCATCATAACAGGCAAAATGAGGGACATCCAGGCATAAGGAGTAGATGAAGAGTCTGTGTTCAAGAGAAATTATCCTTGAAGACAGTGACACTGAAAAGAATTGAGAGGCTGTGGCAACTGGTGGCTGCACGTGGGTTTCCATTGTACATAAATACACAGGAATAAAGGAAAGGGCAGCTTTGACCGTTTGGCAGATCTGCTGAGTAGGGGTAGAGGGCAGCAGGGTTTCTGTCTGCAGCCTTAGTGAGACCATGTACTGAATAGGACCCAAAATGTCTAGGCAGGATGGAAGAGTTTCTAAGCTGGTCCTTCCCTGCCCACAGCATCCTTGTTCTAGGCCAGGCAAGGCCGGCTGAGAGCTGAAATAAACGCTGCTCAGTCCCTTCATATGGGTCCCTTCACCTGGGAGGGGTGGCTGCTCACCTCTCCTTCCAGGTGGCTTGTCTTTGGTGGGACTGCACACTCCCAGCTCCGGAGCTGTGGCTCTAACTCATCTGCTTGCTGTACCCTGGACCTTTTTTTTCCTTGCCCCAAAGTCTTGGTTGCTTTTTTGGGAAGAGTCATGCCCTGTCATTCCCTGGCTCTCCCTTCAGAAGCAGCAGGCTCTGTCACCCAAGAGATTAGAAGCTGAAAGTTCAGACTGGGACACAATTATATTAAACACTGCTGCTGGTTAACTTCTGTCCCTTCCTTGCCTGCCACCACCAAGTCCAGTCAGCAAACCTCTCTCCCTTTCCTTGGGCTCATCTCCTTTCCTGAGGAGGAGGTGTGGGGTACAGCAGTGCTGTGGAGCTCCCAGCCTGCCGCGTGTTCTACCTCACCGTGAAGCTGCTGGGTTTCTTCTCTCCGTGCTTCTGAAATCACCGGAGATGCTGCTGTTCTTGTTGTGCTCCTCCTCTGTGTTCCTTGTAGGCTGACACGCTGGGTCTTCCTCATCAGCAAGGATTTGAAGAGGAGAAGCCCAGACCCGGTAGGCGGGATACTCCGTATCTTGGAGTGCGTGAGACGGTTACGCATCCTTCTGAAAAAGAAAGAAAACTCTCTCCACTGGAGGAGACAGTCCTTTTCCTGCAAGGAAGATGGGAAACTTAAAATCTGGAGAACAGAATTGGTAGCTTGGGAGGGCTTTTTGGAGCTGAAGCTCATATGCTATAATTAGGATGGGTTTGTTTTCCTGGGATCTTTCTTAGTCAAAACTGATGACAAAACCAAGTATAAATAGTGTTTTAGTAGGCCAGTAGAGTCTTAAAACTAAGCTCTGTTAATTGCTCCCAGGCCTGCGGTAATATTTGCTGAAACAATGTCAATTAACCAGTGCTAGACTAATTTCTAGCAAATAAATTTTCTCTGGCTTCTGCTTATTCCGATACTGAGAATGGATCCCTTTCTCGCTACAAGCTGTAGCTGGTGGGGTTTGTCACCCCAGCCATTGCCCCAGGATCATACTGAAGAGGCGTGTGGCGTGTGTTTTACGTCTGCACGCTGAGGTTCGGAAGAGCAGGATGTTTTGGAGATGGCCGAGTATTTACTAAGCAGCCAGAAGAGTGTGCATGGGAGGAAGGCCAGCAGAGATTGCCTCTTAACACCTGCTACCATGTGCCCCTTACGCAAGGGTTGGTTGTGCTGATGGAAGGATCTAGATCTAGATCTAGAGGGATGGAGCACATCTCCTATGAGGACAGGCTGAGGGAGTTGGGGCTGTTCAGCCTGGAGAAGAGAAGGCTCCGGGGAGACCTGATAA
Source organism: Thinocorus orbignyianus (assembly GCA_013400375.1). NCBI lineage: Eukaryota > Metazoa > Chordata > Aves > Ciconiiformes > Thinocoridae > Thinocorus > Thinocorus orbignyianus. The sequence continues at coordinate 740,248 of VXBW01001170.1, read as the reverse complement.
CAGCCTTTCAGTATCTTAAGGGAGCTACATGAGAGCTGGAGAGGGACTGTTTGTTGGGAAGTCTAGTGATAGGACAAGGGGTAATGGTTTTAAATTGGAAGAGGGGAAATTTAGATTAGATATTAGGAAGAAATTCTTTCCTGTGAGGGTGGTGAGGCACTGGAACAGGTTGCCCAGAGAAGCTGGGGATGCCCCATCCCTGGAAGTGTTCAAGGCCAGGTTGGATGGGGCATTGAGCAACCTGCTCTAGTGGGAGGTGTCCCTGCCCATGGCAGGGCGTTGGAACTCAATGATCTTTAAGATCCCTTCCAGCTCTAATGATTCTATGATTCTATGAAGATTGATTTTTAGCACCATTCATTAAATGAACCTTACACATGCCCATACAAAATGAGGGTGTACCAACCCAGCCCCTCAGAACCCCAGACAGAGCCAATTAAAGGTACAACGGTAACCTGAAAAATCATATTTTAGTGGAAGAATAAAGTCTAGTCTGCTTAGTTTACCCCAGGGTAAGTAAAATACAATTCTCTTACGTACAAATAGTTGGCAGGTGCCACCAGTCGTGGACTCCAGTATGGAGGAAAAAGTTTACGATGCAGTGGTTCAGTGCAAAAAGTGGTGGAGCTGAGAATGAGGAGGGGGGCAAAGTCCCCGCTTGGGTATGTGTTCAGTTCTCCATCCCTCGAGACTTGAAATCAAAGCTGTTGTCTTAAATATTTTATGACAGAGCTGAAATAGAAGAAGGTACTGTTTAGCCTCATTACAGCGGGAGGTTGTGACCTGCATTATGCAGGTAACTAGACTAGATAATTGTCGTGATGGTTTTTGGCCTGAAATTCCATGAAGCTTATCACTGTGCTAGTAGCTAGACAGCCAGGGTTTTTTTTAGGCTTTTAACTTCTCAACACAAGGTTTCTGTTTTCTGCTCCAGGCTTATGAAGACCCTGATTCTGCAAGAAATAGCCCCAAATACGATACTGATTTTTCAGAATACTCAGTAATTTTCGTATTTGGAGTAACTATTAAAATGCCTTCCCTCATTATGTAAACACAGATGATGGGAGTTGCACAGAGAATCCGGCCCCAGATATGTCTGAGCCATTATGCTCACACCCAGAATAACCAGGACAACTGCCTCAGGGAAAATTGTAAGGATCCCTGGAGTGGACAAGCATTGAATAACCTTGCTATATATAGGAATTTTCTTCCTAACCCTTCCATTAGAAGCTGGCTTCTGTCCTGGCCCACTGAAATTCATATCCCTATGTTGTTTTCCATTTCGTTTGCCTCCTCAGTGTCAGTTTTGCTTTGCTGTCCTGATACATTTTTGAGTTTGGGGAGGTTAGTGAGTCCTGCAGTCTCTTTCAAAACTCCGCTTTGTTTCAGAAAAAGCTTAATTAGTTATAAACGTCCTGGTTTTGCATTGGTTGTTCATTCCCTCTTGTGTTGTGAGAGATCTAAGCAAAAGAGCTACATCATCTCTGATGTAGCTTTCTTTCTCTACCTTTCCTGGTGTTACATACCTCTGTCAGTCTACCATAACTGAGGATTTCTCTGAACTATTTAAATGTCTTTTTCTTTCTGGTAGATCCATCACCTGCTTTTTATTATAACACTCAGAGAATTGATTGTCCTAGCAGTATCATTTATTTAAATACTTATTTAAATACAGTTGGATGATGAGAGGATTAGATTTATTAATGGCTTTACCATTAGTGATTTCCTGACTCCTGTGAAACATATATAAATCACACAGTAAATATGTTAGCAGCTTCAGCAAAAAATCTACTGCCAATAAGTTTTAATTTCCTGCACAAAAATATTTTATTGCGTAGAAGATGACTAAAAAGATAAAGCTGTTCCATAAGGTAAAGTGAGCAAATTTACTTCCTTCATCCTAATCTGCCTGTCTTTAAAAAAACCAAACCAAACCAAACCAAACCAAACCCACTCAGATGAAGTTAAGTTTCGTAAGCTTCTGGTGGTATCTCCCTGAAATCTTTGAGACCCAAGGAGTTGTTTGTAGCAACCAACGTGCTGCTCCCTGAACTGGAGCCACTGCTTGAGAGCTCTTGGGGGAACTGCTCTGTCTCCCTAAAGGATCTGTGAAAAGCTGGCCTCTGATTTTCATTTGTGGGCCTTCAATCTATTAAATGAGAATAAATCCAAAATAGTCTGTTTGGATGAGGATGGGGAAAATCTGCATATTACTATACAGAAACCTCTTGACCTTTATTTTCTGGATTGCCTGTGTCTCTCCAGCACTTTGTTGTGTGAGGAGGTGTTATATATGCTGTGTATGGTAATGCAGGCAGCACGGCAAACCTGAGTGTGTTAAGGTTAGATATCACAAGGTCAGAAGTGCCAATTGCACTAATTAGTTCAATCCTGACTAAGAACAGCTACATGACTTTATTTTTAATGAGCACAAGGATTATGGGAATTTAGATAGAACAATAATCTATTTTTATCTTGTGTTTTTGTAAGCTCAGAAGAGAAGTCAGGAGTAAGCTGCACAGTAAGGAAGGCCAGACCCATGGCCCAGTGACCAAAACTGCAGGAACAGAAAGTTCCCTCTGCAGCGCTGCATGGAAGGCTCCAGGCTGTGGTAATAACCCTCACTTGGTAGGGAAAGCACGTGTTTAACGTTGACAAGGTAATGCACAAGTGTGGCACCCACCTAGTAAATGTAGTATCACGTGACTTGTTTTTAATACTTCGATGCTTGCAAGTCAGGAGGGATAGAAAATTCATTTTGCTAACAGTTAATTATACTTATTTCTTCTAATTGCTGCATTGTCTGCTATTGAAGGGTAAAAAAAGCTAAAACTGTTAAAAGGAGAATAAAAAGGAACACAACAACAAAAAAGGAGCTGTAGAAAAATGCAGCTTTTCAACTGATGAGTCTTCATCTATGCTTTAATCTGGTTTACTGTTTTAACTTTCTTGGAGATTCTTTAAAGAGTTGGCAGTTGCAAGGAGTAAGAGATGCCCGGGCTGTAAGGTGGCCAACGATGTGGTCATGCATACATGTGGTTCTTACATCACTGCTGTCGATATATCTCTCAAAGCCAAAGTTAGATGTCAGTTATTCCAGACCTGTTACTGTGATAACTGTTATTTAAGACTAATTTAATGAGCAAGCAATAAGGAGCCTTGGGTATGTTTCCATAAGGAGCAGGAGTTGACTTATATGTTTATGCAAAACGTATGTTTTATGTATGGAAAGGCTCTGCACTGAGATTTGTTTACTCTCTTTTCTGCCTTGCACACTGACTGTTAGTAATTAAATCAAACACTGAAGATGGTATCTCCCTTTTTCCAAGAAGACATTTGCATTTCTGAGAAGCTGGAGGCAGACAAAATCCAATCAGTGGGGAAGTGTCGTGGTTTAACCCCAGCCGATAACTAGGACCACACAGCTGCTCACTCGCTTCTCCCTCCTCCCCACTGGGGCGGAGAGAACTGTAAAAATAAGAAAAACTCATGGGTTGAGATAAGGACAGTTTAGTAGGCAAAGCAAAAGCCGCGCACACAAGCAAAGCCAAACAAGGAATAAATTCCCTGCTTCCCATGGGCAGGCAGGTGTTCGGCCGTCTCCAGGGAAGCAGGGCTCCATCATGCGTAATGATGACTTGGGAAGACAAACGCCAAACGTCTCCCCCACCCTGCCCTCCTCCCCCTCCCCCCAGCTTTACATACTGAGCATGACATCACATGGCATAGAAGATCCTTTTGGTCAGTTGGGGTCAGCTGTCCTGGCTGTGTCCCCTCCCAGCTTCTTGTGCCCCTCTCTTGAATATGTAATTCTAAAAACTGGAGCCTTCTGGTAGGTCCCTGTGTTCCAGCACATTTTTCCAGGGGGCTGAAAATATAATGAAGTGCATCCTCGTTATGCTACATGAGCTAGTTGAATCATTTGCAATACAAGCGTTGGTGTGGACAAAATATTTTCTGGTGATTAATCTTAGGTGGGAAAGTAAGGTGAATCCTGCTATCCTATAGGGATTTAGAAAACATGTTGATAATTTAGTCTTTTTTAAATATTACCTTTTCAGATAAGACACAGACCAGGAGTTCTCCTATATCAGAATGTGGCACTAGTGTCAGCAAAAGTTAAACGGGGTCTGATTTGAACGGCGCTGCTCTTTCCTCAGTCAAGCAAATCCCCATGGTACCAAAAATTGTACAAGTTAACAACTGGATTGTTATTTCATGCCCAGCATCCTGTTTTAGGTTGAATACAAGAAGTTTAAGAGCACATGGAGAAGCTAAATTTTAACAGGAAGGATAAAACAATGGTTTCAGCTGTGTGCAAGGGCTGCTTGCTGGCTAGTGTTTGTTCTTTGTACACCAAAGAAAGAGGTGCCACAAACATAACTGTACAGGCCGCTCTGTGGGAGAGTCTTGACTTTTGGCAAAGTCCACAGCTCCTTTAAGATGATACTTGTCTCTGCTACACTCTTCCCAAATGTAAACTCCTTCCACAACTAATCTGCCGCAGCCAGAAAGAAACCTGCAGTTTCTATCTAATTTTCCTCTGGAGGTTGGAGAACATTTCTCAAAGATCAGCTTGTAGGCAGCAGCTGCACTTGGATTGCTCGGCACTGTGCTATCTGAACAGTGCAAGAAGGACAGGGTTACCCCCCCGCTATGGGTCTGCAGGGGCTCCTTCAGGACACCAAGTATCTTTCTTCCAACTTGCATCATCAGTGGAAGTTTCCTGTGCTGAAGTGTTGGAAACCTTCATCCTCCTCCCCAAGGAGATGGAGGAATAAAAGAATTATTCTATCTGTGCTGAGGCTTTTGAACTGGATGTGCTTGTTATTTTAAAAGGTCTTTCAAACTGGTTGCTGTCATTAGTTTTCATTGGTGACGTAGCAGGTTATTAGTTCATGTTACATTCACCTGATCTGTGGTAGATACCAGGTATTTGCCAAACTGGCTATCAACCACATTTACTAGGAAAGTCTGGGCTTCCGTGGAATTGGCTTAGTGTCCCTACTGCTTGCTGTGCTGGCCCAAATGGGCAATGTTCTCTCTGGATTTTTAGGTGAGTAAGGGCTCTTACTTAAGCCTCATGTGAGGAAAGAGCTCACTTACTTGTCTCAGGACTGCACTATAAAACACAAAAAGTAAAGCGAGTAGTGCTTCTCTTCAGCCATGTCACATAGCTGCAAGGAAGACTTAGAAGGATACGTAGAGATTGCAACTTGCTTTAACATCTGCATGAAAGTGGAAAGAAGAGGCAGTAAGTGAACGTGTAGCAAAATTTAAAAGAAGAGTAGCATTTGCAGCTGCTTAGTTTAAAGGGATGAGTAAACACAATGAGAGGGATGCATTACATTTTTGCACTGTACTGGAAAGTCTTTTCTTCCCGCTTTATAAAACATTAATTTGTATGTTTTTATTTTAAGTCAGTAGGAATCTAGGGCTAGCATAGTTATATATAGAACAAATGTTGGAGCAAATGCATTGAGGATTAATTCCTGGTTCATGACTTTATTCTGGGTGTAATGGCTTTTTTTTTTCTTCAACAGAAGATGTGTTGGGGAAAGAATGAAGTAAATGCCTGAGGCTAAAGCTGGGACGTGTGGTTAGCTAACTTGGGTGAGATGCCCCATGGAAGAGTACTGCTCAAACACAATTGGCCTCAGTGCTGATTCAAACGTGATCTCTCAAGCCAAGTCAAGTCTTTGTCACTGGGTAAGTTCAAATGTGTTTGCAATCAGTTCCGAGTGGTGTGTGTGGGCACTGAAGACCAGCCACTGAAGCTGCCTGTTCATAGCAGTGCCTTTCCTATCTGCAGTGCTGGCTTGTCTCAGCTTTCCCACTGGATGGGAGCACCAGGTTCTTAATTTATGGTCCTTAACTGATGTATTTGTGGCAGGTGGTGAGCTCGCTCCTCCACCTTTCAGTTTCTCCGCTGGTGGTGACCACCACATTCAAAAGTTGTAGATGGGCAGTGCCCTCAGATGCTATGTTCAGAGCGTGGCATATTGACTTGAACGGGCCCTGATTTCAGTTTGCATTAACACACCAGGCCAAGAGATGAGGCAGCAATGGGCTGAATAATAATCCTTCTCACTGCACTGGTCCAAGAGGTTGCCCAGCTAGAGGAAGGAAGTTTTCTCCACTGTCCTAATTAAATCCAGGTGTTTCAACAACACCTTGATGCAATGGTTTAACCACTTTTTCACCTAACTCAGCTCAGGTCTTGGCAACATGGTGATACAAGTGCCAATAGTCTTGTTTGTAACCAGTGCTCCTGTTGCCACCAACATCAGTGGAAATGTACCAAAACCAGCAGAAGAAAAGTTCAGGGAAGAAAAAACAACTTTAGGACAAAGCTCTGGCGAGCTCACTACCGAGGACTAATGAGGTGATGAGACAGGCACTCAGTATTCACCATTACAGGGTTTGGTTGCCCATACAGCAGCAAATTAATTTCTCTGCCCTGCCTTCTTTCAAACTGTTCCTTGCTAGGAGAGACATGTGCCTCTTGCTGCCTTTTACTCTTTTCTGATATAAGCACCTTATTTCTAGCTTGTTCTTTCCAAAACTCTGATGAAAAATAATTACTTGACTGAAGCAGTTAATTTGAATGTAAGAGATAGGAAGCACCTTTGTAGAAATAACTATTTACAAGCTTACAATGGTTTAGTTAAACTGACTCACACGTGTGCAAGCACCCTTATTTTGCTCTGAGGCATAGCTTCCACTGTACTTCAGAAGTTTCCAAATGCACTAGCTGTATTGCTGTAAGCACTGCCTTGAACTGGTGCTGCTGTGCAGGTGGCTGTGTAGGCCAGTTTCTGCCTTTTTTCACCTACATGTACTACTGCAGAAGCAAGCCCCCCCACCCTGAGTTAAGAGCTATTATAATGGCAAAGTAGCCTTCTCTGACAAACTGTATCAAGCTTTGAAAACAGATTAACACAACTAAACAGAGACAATCTCATTCTTACTTATAGTGAGAATGAGAACAATGTCTTAAGGAAACCAGGTCACCTGCTCCTTGGACCGGTTTTCACAGCGGTGTCTGTTCCTGTCTCTGATGGGATGTGTTAACGGGAACATTGATCCCCATGAGCGTACGCCTCTCATCCCTGGTGACTAATGCACACGAACAGACACTGTGGGTGAAGCTTCGTTATGTAATTGTGCTTGTGTTGCAGACACTGAACTTCCCATGACATAACAGATCCTGTATTAAAGGCAGAAGCAGCTTTATCCTCAGTATTATTGCTGATGTGAACAGACCTAAACACCAGCAGATGCACTGCTGCTACAGCGTGATGCCACTGTGCCATTACCAATTTTCAGTTTAAAAAGACACACATTGTTTAATTTGTTCATAGAGAAAAAACACATCTTTGGGTTCTGAAATTTTTGTAGTTTAACATCTGTGGTGTTATAAAGTCAGTGTCAGATAACTGTAAGATGTACGTAGAGCAACATATTTTGACCTTGACTACTCAGATTTCAATTATTCAACCCTTTCAGTTATTACAAAAGGGGTCAGGTCTTCTGATGTCTACTAATTAAAATTAAAAATGAAAATGTTCCAAATTTTCCTGAAACCTCAAAACATATTTAGCATACCAGCAGAGAGAAAAAGATTAAAAATGTGGAAGGGGAGCAGAGGGAGAGGGAAGAAAATGAAGGGTCCAATTCATGAGAATACTATTGATTTTGATGCTGAAATGTTGGAGGACCTTTCAATATTTTAAACAACACATGAAGCCTTACAGTCAGCCCACTGGACTGGCACTGGAAGAGACTGGGAAGCCATGCCCCTCTGGCCTACCAAGTGACTTTGCTTCCCTGTGCTTTTGTGTTCTGCACTTAAAAAACCTTGTGCCCACCCAAACTAAAACCAGCTATTATCTGACAGCACAATATGCTGAACTACCTTGTGGATGGATCAAACAAACACCAGATTTTGTGATTCTGTCTAAAGAGAAACTACAGAGGAGAGGTAACAGGCCAGGGTTTCCTGTCGGATGTGACCAATATGACCTTCATCTCAGAAAGAGAGGACCAGGAACTCCATTTCAAGTGAGGTTTATATTGGCATCCTGCACCTTATGGTATGTCTTCTAGGCTTCCTCTTTCCTTGTTGCACATTCCATGCAACCATAAACTGTGTCCTCAGATCCTCAAGACACTGATACCTTATTTTCACTCAAAATTACAAGTTATCTTACTTGGAACATCACTCCAGTGCGCCAGTACTATTCAATCAATGAATATTATAGGACATCGCTATTTTTTACAAGTAGTTGAATCACAGACAGCTAAAGCAGCAATCTTCATCTGAATTTTTCATTTAAAAAAATGAAACCTTTCATGGAGCTGACTAAGCTGTCTGTGTGAGCCAAGAGGGGACAGGACTGATTGATTTCACAGGGACTGGGCAGAATTCGGTGATCTGTACCACTGAGAAGCACAGAGCAAATGGTCACGCTGTAACTGAAGTCACTGAATTAAAGTAGTGGGTTTAGAACAGCAAAGGCCAGCACATCTTAAGCAGAAGAATTTGGAGCCATTTCTTATTAATCAGTAGTCACATAAGAACTATACGGTATGTTTTTCCATTAAAGACATTAGGAAAGGCCTACTGGGAAAAGAAATATATTTTACTAGACTGAAAAATAAAAGACACTGTCTTTTCCTACAATCTTGCTTGAGTCATATCCACGCAGTTGCAGGGACCTATAGAAAGTTGAGAATCCATTTTTAGATTCTTTGACACAATATATAGCAGCAAAGCAAGCATGGAACCTCCAGGAAGTGTGCTGCAGGGTACATCTAAGCTGAAAGTGTAAGGAAATGATTGAAAAGCAATTTCTAATAGACGCATTCATGTAAGAGAAGTAAGAAATTACAGTGGTTTGTACTCCCAGAAGTTCACAGTAAAAGTCCAACATCCATTTAAATTCTACGCTTGCTCCTTTGTTTCTGAGGTGAGTGAGTCATCCAGCTGGACATGCTAAATCCATCACTTAACCTCCTTAAACAACATTTGTACATTAACTGACACTAATTGAGACAACTAACATCTTAACTGCTGTGGCGCTTCTACAGCAGCCCTTCTCCCTTCTGCAGCTGTCTCCCTGTTAGCTGAGCTAAAAGCATACTCAGAGAAAACCCTGAATTTACCTATGACCTTCCTGTCAGTGCTAACATTGTAAGCACAAATGGACTACGCGATAGTTCTCCTATATAGAGTAAGATGTATTAAAATAACTATTTGGACTGTCTGCAGTTAGCCAGGCCAAAAACCAGGCTGCTGCTTGTACTTGTGCCTACCCGTTTTTCATCAGCCTGTGGCTTAATGGAATAGTGATCTTAAGAGAGAAAAGCTAGATTCAATTGTAACAAAGGACAGCTCTAAAATTAGGTTCATTATCTTTTTCAAGGCATTAGAAATGTAGTTTATCCATATATGACATTTTTCATGATCAAATTTATAGTCAAAATTGTGTTCTCTATCTACTCCATCATACTAGCAATCTGCAATAAATTATGCTATAGGAATGTTGGATTAGCCCAAAATGAAAAGGTTTTAAAAGCTAGAAGGATTATATTAAGATATGAGATTATTAAATGCTTATCTAGGACATGATTCAGCCCTGTCATGACAACACAGGCAAATTATCTTTAAAACATGAAATTGCCTTTAGAGTACCATATTGCATTTTATTGCCATAAAACAGAAGGTTGTCTGGGAGTCTTGATGCTGCATTTCCATCCCACACATTAGGGATGGGAGAGACATCCCCAGTTTCCTAAGGCAAGATGATTTTTGTGGTTGGTCTATCTGTTGTTACCCTGCCCCACAGCTTTCAGGCCTATTGGCCATACTCAGCTGCATTTAAATAATGGAGAAACCTCAAATGTGATCCTAGGAGGCTTTTTTACTGAAAAACTGATAGCTATGTGGAGGGCAGCGTCCCCAGCTTAATGACCCCTGTGAGAAAAAAAGCAGGTAGAACAGAGGCATTTTATATAAGCCAGCCTGGGGATGGCTGCACAGTAACCACAGCTTGTGCTCTCTGTGCCCAGTCGGCATTGCAGGGGAACGTGCAGCTACTATTATGGGGTGGGAGGCAGAGTTTAGGAGACAAAGAACTTGAAGCTCTAGGAATCCAGCATTCATTGGCTCTCTTGCTCGTAGAACAGCTTGAAAGGATTTATCTTCTACATTTCTTTGAGGAATAATTCTTGGCTTGTGCAATAAATTACTACAGGATAAATGTGCAAAAATATTAATAACAAAATCATCTTGCTCTTCTATGCAGCCTATCAAAATGTCAATCACTACTTGTCTCCTGTGCAGCTGGTAGCAAAGCTCATTTCATTTCAGAGAAACAGAACTGACACACAGCCACTGTGTCTGACTTGCTCGTGGTTGCACAGGAAAACCAAGAGGGAGGGTTTCAGTGAAAACAAACCTCACCATTTTTAAGAGCAGCATGTGAATAACTGATGTTCCCATTGTCCTTGTTTAAAGGAAAGGAAGGACTTGTTCAAAATTGGAACTAGATGACTGTATTCTGGTTGTACTCTACTGAAATAATTGCTACCCGGAAGTAGCAAATATGCTGCTTGTTAGACCAAGTGAGCAATTCTGTTATTCTTCTAGAAGTTATGTTTATAAAAGCCACCTGAAAACATCTTGTTTCCTGAAGCTTTTCAGCATCATACTTAAAATGAGTTTTATAGATGATGTCTTTTTACTGTAGTCCCTGTGGTAGAGGGTTAGTTACTAAAATAAGCCCACAGTAGCAATTCAGAGTGAAGTCAGAGATGAGGCACCTATTGACTTCAACAGAGCTGAGAATTTGTGTTAGTACCTTAATACAGCATTAAGTTCTGACTTTACAAATTCAGCTGTTAAGATATTAAAAGTTAAGGCACTTGCTTTCATCGGCTGCACAGGAACCTGCCCATGCTGCATGTAAAAATATTAATAGCCCTAAAATGTTTTCTGAGCTAAGAGGCAGCTATCAGGGCAATGAATTAGGAGCAGACTGGGCTGAGCCCTATTCTCCCCAACCCTTCTGCCTGCTTCTCCCTTGCTTGTAATGCCTGTCCTCACATGTGTTTGGGTTTTCCAGCATCAGTCTTCAGCATGACCCTCCAAGGAAGGTCACAAAGTCATTAGGTACAGCAGGTTGGGATCAAGGAGAGGCCCTGTCTGAGAAACTGGCAGCGAGCCTAGAGCAGCTCTGTGTTGTGCTGTGCTTTCTGTGGGCATCTGCAGCAGAGGGGCTGCAATACCTCTCTGCTGGATAGGGGTATCTGTGGGGGGCAGGAGCCAAGCTCACATGAAGCAGGCTGAAATCACATTTCTTTTTGGAAAGGAGAAGAGGAGACAAGGGGAAGTGAGGCTGTTTTGTGTGGCATATAAGGAAACTGCAGATTGGTTTTCTTCACCCTAGGCCATTCATTATTTCAGGACTTTACCCTCATTCTCAAGGTCGCAAGACTTAAATTACTGTGTATGTATTAATACATCAAATCATTGTAGGTAGGGAGAGGATCCACTTTGATTCTGTGTAAGGATTGCAGTCAGTAGTGTCTGGTTTGATGATTATACTGGTCTCCACACTATTGATGCTGCATTGATACCAGTGTTAGAAAGAAAGGAATTGTGTGTATTTTAAATTTAACCTGCACTGTTTTTACTAGTTATGTACACAGAATGCATCCTTTCACTGCCAGTTTGTTTGGGGCAATGTTAATGGAAAAAGAAACAGAAAGAAAATAAAAAGTCTTCCTGTTTCCTAACGGAAACAGCCTAAGATGTCCTATGATTTGAGGCAAAGTGTTGGACCACATGATCTCCAAAAATCCAACCAAAGCTAGTCTATGGTTCCAGGCTTGTCTCCTGTTTAGAAGGAATTGCCACTCCCGTGGACCTGTGTGTGTTACACACTTTGTACCCCCATGCTGACTGTTTTCTGTCTCCAAGCTAGAGGTGCACTTTAGTGGGAGTTCAGGGCTCTTATATCCCCAGAGGCTGTCAAGTCCACAGTTGCTGCTCTGCGTAGACAGCAGTGCACACATATATGCATTGCATATGGGGTTGTCTGCTGTTCAGAAATTCCTTGTAATGCCAAAACTTGGTGGGGAGGTGTGAAATGAGGACAGGATTACAATGTCCATAGCAGAAATACCTCACAGTAATAGTTGTCATCTCCATTACCATCAAATTAATTCTGAATTGCTGCCCATCATACACTGTTTAGCTTGAGGCAAGTGAAATGGTGGCTTTGCTTTCACGGCAGAAATGAGAGTAGTTCGGCCCTCTGAGGAGCCTTGCAGAATGGCGAAGGAAATGTCAAATATCATTTGGTCAAAGAATAATTTTGAAGTTCTCTGAGGAACAGTCCTTGCTCTATATACTTTACCTCCACTACATATATAGAACAGAGAAACAGAAGGAGCTTTTCATTTAGGAAGTATCAGCTTTCAGTCACAGCCGGGGACATTTAGAGATGAGGCTACATTTGGAATGAGACAAGTTTTACAGACAAAATCTGCACTTTCAAGCAGCTATACTTCAAATTGAGAGCAGAAATAAGTAGTACATGGGACAATGGACTGAAATTCAGTATTAGCAGGCTCAATAATTAACTTGTCATGTGACATTAGACAAGTCCACTAGGTACTATGAACACTCCTTGTCTAATCCAGCACTGTGAAAATCAGTGCAGCACACCTTCTAGTCCAAACTATCTCAATATTTAAACTCCTAGGCAAAATCTATGCACGTGTTTAGGCACTCTGGTAAATGAAACTGCTTTTCAGTAAGTGTTAAATATCTCAATAAATGAAAAAACATCACTTTAGATACCTAGTTGGAATCAAGATCCCCCAAAGGGGTATGTTTCCACCTTTGTAACCTAAATATTATGTCTAGAGAAAGGGAAAGATGATCATAGGCTGAAAACAAGGGAAACCAATTCCTCTGCGGACCTTAATCAATTTCCCCCTGAATGCCTCTCTATCAAGTTGCTCGATCATTTCAGGGTATTTTTTTCCCTCACTTGAAATCTACACAAGCCTCTTGTTGAATCCTCCACCTTACCAAACTGAAATTTGTTGGAAACATACTGAAGAAGAAAATGGGAAAATGCGGTGCATGTTCTGTCTCCAAGAGCCAGTTAGAGGTCTTGAAAAAGAAGTTAATGGTGCTGAATGAGTTTAATGTGATGGTTTTATCTAGAAAGCACTATGAAGCCGAGTGCTACCACACCCGTATGTTAGTACAAGAGCAATCTTAGATGTATGGAGTGTAAGATTAGGCCTTCTGGTCTATGATGCTACTGGTGTACTGTACTGAGAGAATTAAATGTTTGAGAGTCATATACTTAGGGTGATTACACAAAACCTGGATTATTCTCTGGGGTCAAGCAACTGCTATCATTTCTTAAGGCCTCACAGATTAATGGTCATCCTCTGTCTTGCAAAGTGACCTTAAAACTGCAGTCAAAAAGGAACTTAGAAATTATGATGACAGTCTGCAATAATAACTCTGTGCGCAAGCAGGCACAAGTAGTTTGCTATTTATGCATTCTGTATGCCTGGTCAAGAACTACTCAAGGCTCTCAGCAGGAGCTGGTAAGAAAACAGCTAATGGGAGCCCAGGTGCAACCCCAAGGAGAGAGCAGCCCCTGTAATTCCTGGCATGGAGTTTAGAGACTCTACGGTGCTTTCTTCCCTGGGCTCATAATGGTGGCTGTGTGGCTCCCTGTGGCCAGAGGGAGAATCACTTTTTCTGTGGTGAGCAGCTTCAGCAAAGATTTTATTTGTGGGGTCACTTTGACATAATTGTAGGAGGTGGCATTGTAACTTTTGGCTGTTAAATGCTTCAGTCTATTCCATATAAAGCTTTGGAGCATGACTAATTAATATAATAATCACCTCTAGCAGAGAACACATTAACTGCCTGAACTTAGGACTTAGAAGATCAGAGAGAACAAGTCGGAAGATGCTGAGAAATTGAATTAGCAGATTTTCAGGATGGTAGGCAGTAAGGGACATCATGCACTCATGTGTGCTAAGGGATGAGCTCCATGCCTGGGGGACTCAGGCAGAGCTGCTGTGTTCTCTGGGATTACAGCACGTGGGTACTTCCCTGAGGACAAAAGGGAATGATCTCCCAAGCACTCTGGAGCCCTGTATTTATTCAAACTAATATTCTGTGAATTAAATGATCTAATTAACTAAACATGCATTTGACCACAAAAATGTTATGTTATTTTTAGCTAACGTTGCAAACCTACATGGAGGTTGCTTCTTCTTCTCATTCGAACTCTGTATCTATTCTCTAAAAAATTCCCCTATTTTTATGATTTAAATCACCAGCGACCTGTATAACTGCTCTTGAATTTTGGTCCTCAGAGCCTGTTATGTCTCTTCATCCTTTTTAATAATAAGATTAGCTTCTAACAGAAGGATAGACAGAAGTAATCAGGCTCTTTGAAACAAGTTGTAACCAACAACACAAGTGCAAGTAAAGTTTTCTTTGTTTTCAAGTAGGAAAAGAGAGGGGAATTATAGATCAATGTGATCCATAAAATTACATTCCAATTTGGATTTTTATTACAAATTTCAAAGCTTCAAGCTGAGATTGAGATGGCACTGAAATCCCCAAAATGGAAACAAATAAAATAGCCTTTGATTCCGAGCTTTAGCCTCTCCAAAACTAAATGAGGTATCACAGAAATCAGACTTCACATTCGGAGACAGAAAGTCTCAATGGTTTTAAGTATTTGTTGCAGACCACAATAATTGTTATCATCTTAATTTTACCTGGGGACTGCCTGAGATATCAGCCGCAACTACTCTGACCTCTTGTATACTGTAGCCACTACCAATGTACTGCCCTACTGTGGAACTTCACTGCAAGGTTTTGTCCCATTCTCAGTTTCCAGAAGGCTGGTATCAATCTGGAAGGAAAAACAAAAACAAAACCAGAACCATGATCAATGGCTGCACAGATGGTCCTGTAACAGCTGACAGGTAGCTGTGGCTATTGATAAGTATTTTGGAGGTGACAGACAGCAAGGGCAAAGATGAATTACCACCAGCATTTAAAGGGACTCTGCCAGGCCACAAAATAATACAGTAGTTTTCTGAAAATGTGACCCTTGGAATAGAAATCTTGTGCAAGCGTCTTGCACAAGCTGTTTGCTGTGTGCTACCGTGAACAATTACTGAATTATCTTCTGTTGTACCATGGTACATGTAGCGTCTTGTAGGAAAGGGCTTGTAACAAGTAATAACCACAGTTCCTTGTTGACTTTCAACAGCATACCAGCCACGTACCACTGCAAAGCACAGAAGGGGCTTCCTAAGGAGGCTGTTTGACACTGCAGGTAGATCTTCAGGGTCCTTTAAGAAGAGCTTTGATAGGCACCATGAGGCCAAATCCCTCAGCTAGTGGCTCTGTTCACACCCAGGAGCACTCCTGCGTCCAGGCCCAGTCAGCCAGGCTGGGACCCCAAGATGTAAGTGTGCCCAGCAGCTGAGAATGGTGCCCAAGGCATGGTGACATGCACAGCAGAAGTTCAGGAGCTTGTGGCTACCTGGGAAGTGTCACACAACCATAGTCTGAGCCTGCAGACTGTACCTCTTTGCTCTGCTACAACATATAAAATCTCAGCCGCACAGGGCTCACATTTTCAGTTGCAATGCATGTCAACAGCAGCAGGAGGGAGGCTATGTACCACCTGGACATGCTGAACAGCCAGCCTATCCCAAATTACCTGATGTACAATTAGACAGTTGTAATGAAAGATCAAGCATGGTTTCCATCTTGAGTATGTGTGGAAAAAACCCTCATGTATAACATGAGAACCTAGGGCCTGATGAACAGCAGTGGGAGAAACATTCTCTTGGACCTCAACATCTCCCAGGCTATGGCCTTCCCCATAACCCCAGCAGGCTGATAGGGTGACTGTCAGGTTGAAGGACAAGAGGTTCCTGAACACAAAGGTATCCTTAAAGAATGAAAGCGGTACTGTTGCTCTACCTCCAGAAGCCTGCCATCCAGCAGAGGTTTTTAAGGCAACCGGGCCTTTCAGCATCCTCAGCTGGCCACCCACCAGATGATATCTAGGCAGCCAGCATCTTTTACACAGAAGATGTTTTGCCAGCTTGAAGGCTTTCATGATGGACCTTGGCGATTTTCAGGTAGGTGAGTCATTCCATCAACTTTCTTGGGAGGAGGTGGAGGAATTCCTCCTCAGAAACAGTCTCTGAATGCTGAGACAGCATGATGGAGTGGGAGTGAAACACTGGTGAGCTGCTTTTCATGTTTCTCAGTCAGCCTTAGTAGTGGGTTTAGCGTGTGGTATGACAACCAGACATGATTCTGAGATAATGCTCTCAAACATTAAGCAATGTATGACAGGGGCTGATGTTGGTTTAGGATGCTGTCTTAGGAGCTCATCCTTACTCCAAACTTCACACAGTCATTCCTGATGCATTTAGCCTATTTAGACAGTTCTGCTCTCTTTATAGGTGCCCTTGCTCTGTTTGAGGGTCCGTTCCATGAACAGCAGATATCTTTATCTGGGTATAAAACTACCTGGTGGTACAGTGACTTTATATTCCCCTGTGGTCTGTAACAAGTCTGGGGGCAAATAACCCTACTGAACAGGTAATCCCCAGGACAGTGGTATCAGCCCTCAGTAGAGATATTACATGCAGCAGGTTCTCCCTCTGGTCCCAGATACTCCCAGGTAGCTTTTGACATTTTCTGTCATTGGATTTGCTGAGTGTAAAGCTAACTCTCCTCTGAACATGACAGCAATAGCTTCACTGACCTGAAAAACTATGACCTGTATCTTCTCTTCCATTTGGGAGATTAACCTTGAACTTCTGATGCCTGCCACCAGCAGCTAAGTCTCACTGTTTGGCAAGTCGTGGTGAGAAGCATGAGTCATAGTGCTATGACCTTAGTGCTGAGCCTGCTTGATGCCTATGGCTATATATAGAAATTGCAAAAGTCCTCCCACGTATGATCATAGGTGTCCTTAGCTTGCTCACTGAAGAATGACAACATTCTGAGCCCGATTTCCCAGTCCCAGCCTCACACCTCTTCTCTGCAGTGAGCTCAATGTATGACTAAGCAACACATCAGTGTGGGCTCTGAGAGAATAAATCAAGCTGTTGCTACAGGACAGGATTCAGGATCATGGGTGAAGTACAGAAAAGTAAATTACACTGTGAGTACTGGAGAATCCTACGTTAAAGGTCTGTGCTGGTTTTAAGAAACAGCCCAATTGATTCCCAGTGAAGGCAAACAAATTCTTGGTTGCACAAGAAAGACATATACTTTTGGTTTTAAGTGCTTCTTCTCAAGACATTTCTGTATGAAAAAAAATCTGAAGAATAGGACAAAATTTCATAACCGTACTGTTATACTATGCCGGGCTGTATCAGTCCTGCAATAGCTGGCTTCCTGTTTTCTCCAATTAACCTGAATGTATTATGTCTGTCTTCTTCATAATGAGTTCCACTCAGAACCTGGTGCTCCCTAGGCAAGAGGTCATATTACTGTCATTAAGTGTCTTCCTGGAAGCCTCCTACAGAAATAAGGCTTATAAATTGTGAGGAAAAAAGTAAGGTGGCCATGTTGCTCTTCAAAGACTTAAGTCTAACCACTATATTTGCTGATTGTTTCAAAGAAAGACAGCTGAAAATATTTCAAAATACTTGAGCATGAAAGCAAAATTTGTTTAACTGTATCTGTCAGGTGCCAAATGTTCTACAGGCAACTAAAATAGATGGGCCCTGCCCTACTCAAAGGATTTGCTGAGGTGAAGCTGTGAGTTCTTTAAAGAGTTATATTCAGACATGTTATTTTCTTTCTGTTATTTCCACTGGTGACAGTGGGCCTCCTCTACAATGCGTATAAAATTTAAGCCAGAAAGAAACATGTTCTCATTTGGTCTGACTTCCTGACTAAAAGATTTTACCCTGCCATTATGGATAGAATTTAATATTCTGTGTATGGTTAAAGTTCATCTTTCAGAAAGAAATACTGTCCTGATTTCTAAACACAAAAAAAACAGAGAATCATCACTCACCTTTGTTGTCTACTCCTGAAGGGTCCTTGCTCTCTCAGCTAAAAATCTCTAATTTGGCTGACTTCATCTTCCAAAAGTCAGTTCATGTTATGCCTGTCTCCATTTGTCTAAAGAGCTTGTAAGCACCAGGCATTTTCTCCACATGAAAACACTTATTCACTGTAATCACGTTACTGTAATATAAGTAGGACTGGATTTTAGTTTGATTTCAGAATAATATATGACGAATTAAAAAAACATGTAGTTCAGTAAGCAGTGAAGCTAATGAAATTTGTGTTCCTGTGCATTTGTATCTCATAGATTCTCTGGTGTCTCAAGAGCACACATTAGTCAAAGGTTTTCCCAGCAGTGAACCCATTCTTCATCATCCTCATCCATGTGGATTCTATTCTCTGGTCTAATAGTATAGTTGAGCACTTTAGGATGTTTCTTCCCTCTCCGCTGAGTTATTTTCTTGAAGGAAAGCGAAGGGATATAGGGATTGATAGAAATATATAGGTGATACAGAATCATACAGTGGTTTGGGTTGGAAGAGACCTTAAAGTTCACCGAGTTCCAACACCTCCCACTAGAGCAGGTTGCTCAAAGCCCCATCCAGCCTGGCCTTAAACACTTCCAGGGATGGGGCATCCCCAGCTTCTCTGGGCAACATCTTCCAGTGCCTCACCACCTTCACAGTAAAGAATTTCTTCCAAACATCTAATCTCAATCTCCTCTGATGAGTTAAATTCCATTTTCATAGGGAACCAGACAAAAAATCAATTCTACACAAAGTAAACACTAGCTTTTAAACCTTTGCAATGGAAAACGCCACTCCAGATGGTTGCACTTGAACTGTCTTGTTCTCAAAATATTTTTTGTATTATCATCATTGGGAAACCCACATAGCAGGATCCCCAATAAGGCAATGGGTATTAACAGTAGTGCAGCAGCTCCAAAATTCAAATGTTTCCTGTTGAAAATCAGGCAGCCAG
The DNA here is from genome assembly GCA_013400375.1 of Thinocorus orbignyianus. NCBI lineage: Eukaryota > Metazoa > Chordata > Aves > Ciconiiformes > Thinocoridae > Thinocorus > Thinocorus orbignyianus. The sequence continues at coordinate 721,158 of VXBW01001170.1, read as the reverse complement.
TTTCTTGTAATTTGAGCTTAGGGACACCAGGGAGTTCTGCACCATATGGTATCAGAATATTTGTCTTTTGCCAAAAATGTCTGTCTCCCCATCCTCTGCTGCAACCACATAGCCTTTTTTTCCTGAACAGTCAATTACATCAGATATAACTGATATTCTTGCCACAGGAATTCATTCATCGTCTCAAAGCAAAGCATTATTATGAGGTTTCTGTGTGTTTCTACAGGGGGCTACAGTATGTCATGTACTTGTACTGTCAAGAGTCCCAACAGTGACAGGTGTCACCTGTTAATACACTGCTACTACTCTTTATGGATCTTGCTTCATGGAAAATACTGTCTTGAACCCATCCATCTAATGCACTTGTAACCTCTAACATTATAAAATCTGACTGTGTATTATTGGCAGTGCCCAAATAAGACTGGACATTGTAATCTGAGCTGAGTATGGTATGCAAACTGATTCCTTCGGTATTTGCTACCAAAAAATACCTGAAGCAGGTATTTTACTTGTAATAGATAATTAAAGTTTTCTCTTCTCCATTTGCTACTGAATAAGCAAAATGTAGGACTGATGAGGAGTAAACTCTGGACTTACTAAATAGAACAGGGTCAGGGGTGGCACTCAGTCTCTGCTGGCAGGTGGTTTTAAAAATGTGGTCAGTGAGTGCATGCTTCAGCCAAAGGAAGTGTGGTGTGAATGAAGCTGGAGAGAGCTTGGCTGCCCTCCAAGCTTAAACGCTGAGTTATCAGGTCTTCGCAGAAGTGTCGTTAAAGAGTACCCCAAAGTATGTTGAAGCCTTCCATTTGAAGGCTCTGCTGCCTGTCACTCCTGGCTTGTAAGGCAGGAGGCATTTGGCAGTAACTGCCTGCTCTCTTACTGCCTCACCACCTTCTGAGTGCACGGAAAGGGACTGCATTCAGGGTAAGCCTGAACTGCATGATGTTTTGCAGGTGCAATGACCTGGGAGAGAACATGGAAGAGATTTTGCAATCATTATTAGTGATATCACTTTAATGTTTAATGTGATTTCTGTGTGTTTTTCTCCAAAAGAAACAAGACAAAGGAAAATCTATTACTTTTATCATAGCATAGGCCTATAGACCTGGGGGTTAAGATTAATAATAATGACTGGCTGGTAAATGAAAATATCTGGGACAATAATGGTGCATGTAGATCTGGTGATGGCCATACCTGAAAACATTTCTCACAATATATCTGAAGAGACTGTAAGTACAAATAAATTCACGAAAAGACATTCGAGACTGACTGCTCCACAATAAGAAACCCTAATGTTGTTGCTTTTTGAAAAACTAGGCAGCTGAAGTCAGCAAACTCTTTACTTACTGTATGGCTTCAGTAATTTTTTGTCTAATATTTTGAGAGATGCTACCTATAAACTTTAATCTGGAAGGTAAGTATACTGCCATCCTTTCAAAAAAGGAAAAAATGGAGCATTGATACTAAACTTGTCTACTTTCCCAGGAATGAGTTAGTGAGCGAGCCTAAAACACAGATCACAGATTGCCATGCTAGAATTCATGTGTAGAGACAATTCCAGTTCTTCAGATTTTCATCAATTTAGGATTTAAGGTTACTTAGGAATTTCACTTTTGAAGTTTTATGCACCTCAAAAAATCAGTCTCTTAATCAGTTTAAATAGTGGTCCTAAAGATCAATTCAAGCACTTTCTGTTCTTAAGGTAAATGAATACTATTTTGAAAATGAGTATATATATGAAGACATATATAACAGATATAGCTGTTAGTTTCATTTCAAGAAACAGAGCTAAGTAAGAATATACTCTAAAAATGTCCAGCCATATACTGTATTTAAATATTCCTTTACAGAATGTAAGGAATTGATAAAGCAAATCTGGAGTTACTAAAATTCATATGCTCCCCTCTCTGAATACAGAAACATGTCTTTTCTACTCTCAGTCTCCTCCTCACTAATTCCCATGCTGTTAGCTTTTTGGTTTTTTCAGTGCTTCGTGTAAAAACCAAACCTGCTGCTGAATTTATTTCATGTGGGTTTATGTTTACCTCATTTTAACGGTTTGTAATGCAAAACCATAATGTAACAGCTGCTGCAACAAACTTCCTTATTAAAGCTTCCCTGCTTCATGCATTGCTTGTAGAGTCTCACTTGGCTTTGAATTCTAACATTACAAAAAAAGAAAAGTAGCATGGTCTTAAGCACTATAATTAATGTTTCTAAAGATTATTTCTTTGTTATCCTGACCACAGCTGTTTTGTGCAGAATTTCTTCAATGAACGTGCTCTTTGTTTCCCTCCCAAACCAACAGAGAAAAAACATCAGGAAATTTTACCTTCTGCTACTTTTTAGACAGTGCTTCTGTCTAATATCCAAGCATTTTATATGTTTTTGTTAATCCTAGATATGTATTAAACTCAGCAACTAGATTTTTTTTTTTTTCAAATTGTGTCATCTATGTAAAATAGCCCTGGGTAAATTTAGAATTTCTGTGCATGGACCAAATGAGAGAAGGTGAGAAAAAACCGGCACCGATGTGCATAAAGACATGTAAAAACAAATGCAATTGAATACTAAAAAAATAAACCACTTATATGGTGAAAATGAACTAAATTAAAACACCTATGTCTCAGTCATTCCAATATTTATAATTCTTCTTGTCATTTAAAAGCATTCTTAAAGTCTCTTACCTTGCTAATATTAGATACTCAATTCCCCCTTTTTTGCTAGAAGACTTTGGCACTTTTTTGAGATGCTGGAATATAAGTTTTTCACTTCTTTAAAGAGAAAGGACAAGATTTTTCTCATATATTTTTCTCATCACTTTTATAAAGTGCATTTATTTTTCATTATTCATCCTCTTTCTGTTCCTATTTTTAGTGTTTTTCCTACTGAGATTTTTTTCTGTTTCTGAACCTGTCCTTCCATGCAATTTTCTCTGATTGGCTAACTTATAAATTGCCAGAAACATAATTTGCTACAGTGCTTTACAGTACTTTTTTGCTATTAATCTGCATAATTATACTGTGTTGGACTCTCACAGCAAAGTGTTCGCCATTTATTTTTACTTATTGCCATGTGCAAAAAAGAAAATATCAAAGAGAAATATCAAATTACCTACCATATTATTTATCTTCAGCATGTAATATTTTGCCAGATAACTAGGCCCTCAAATAAGGGAAAAGGTACTCCTTACAGCACAAATGACAGATGTCAGAGTCACAAACACTTACAAACCTTGGCAGAGAATTACAGAATAATTTGTGTGTGTGTGTGTGAAGCTGTAGGATACTATTAGAGAAATTAGGTTAAAAAAAAAAGCAGAATATTAGAAGCAATGTTATAAATAGGTTATTAAAAACTATTTGGTAGCTTTCCAAGATTTGAAGGCAGCATATGTGCTTTCAAGACTAGAAATCTAAAAGTTTCTCCTGAGCTAGAGATCAGAGTAGAAAACAGAATACTTGACAAAAGGGGCCTCCGTTTTAAACTTGATGCATATTTTTGGAATCATTAGACTCTGGGTTCTCTTATATGGCCAACATGAAAATCAGCAAGAAAGAAAATGGCATGCCTACGGAAAATTTTAATGACCACTTTTAGAAATGCATTTTTCTCAAAATTATCCACCTCTTAAAAATAAGTATAGTCAGAAATAAAATGACTGCGCTGCTGGTTTTTGGAGCATGACATTTTGACATTTCTCTGATTCAAACCAACGTTTCTAAAGAAGCTTTCAAGATAGTTGCTAGACGAAACACAAGATTGAAAATCTACTCTATATCTTTTGAAATATAAGTAGAAAGACTCCCATTGATAACAGTGGGAATGCATGATGACCTTTTGCTAATTTGAAAGTACAGGAGTTTGAAACGTTGATATTTGAAACCAGAAATGAAGCTTACAGCCTGAATAATACGTACTGTACTTTTTGTCATTTTTGTTGCATAATGCCAGAATTCATTTACTATGCTAAAGGTGCAAACGAGGATTTTCTTTTAAGGTAATTAAAATCAGTGATAGAAATGAACCATTTAGAACACCCTATTACTTATTAACCACAAAACCAAGATGCCTTTACACTGTATAATTCATTTGCTGATTTTTCCCTGTAATGAATAAAGAGTATCTACAGAGAGAAAGCCATAGGATTTTTATAATAGATAACAGGAGCTTTTGTGCCTCCTGATGTTTGAAAGTAAAGGCTTAGATTTTACTAAAGACTAAGAATGTAAGAATATTTCATAAATATTCAGTAATAGCATGACACCTATGCCCCTCAAACCTTTTCTAAAGCCTGGAAAAAAAAAGGGAAATTACTAATGACACAATGTGGAGATGCAATATGAGAAACTACCCTGTCCTATTACTGAATTTCTAGGTCAACAAATACAACTGTTCCCTTTTCCACTCGATTCAAGCATTATACAAGTGTGCCACAATTCTTTGCTGAAGAACCAAAACTACTTGTTGCAGTCATGGCCAGTTTCACAGGGAGAGAGATTAAATTGAGTCCGTAACTGCAGTCTGTTATCACTCCAGAATTCCCCTACATGATGCAAGAAAATACACTACATGCTTAAAATTTCCATAATATTATTTTAGTTTATTGTGGTGTTATTTAATGTCATTTAATGTAACCATAATAATTACTGGTTTAACTTTTGGATATGTATCCATGCATTTTCAAAAGTTTTCAAATTTACGTTTTAAGCCATTACATTATTTGGTTCTTTTCCAAATGCTGTTGGTGCATTGTGTGTAACACAGGTGTTCATAGATCGTGCAGGAGTCAAGCTGCCGTGACTTTCTGAGTTTGTAAGGAGTGATTTATTGGAAGAAACATTAGGAATTTTCCTCATTGGTTTTGAAGGGCAGTCTTCCAGAGATTATTTTAAACAGCTTCCCTGTTTTAAACACTTCTCAATATTAAAAAACTGTTAAGATCCTCCGATTTTCTATCCGTATCGGTTCAATACATGGAAGTATTTCAGGAAAGAGGATGCTTTAGTGTTATTTTTACTGTTTCTTCCTGAGGAGCTACGCGTACGTTACTACTTTTACACCTACAGGCGTGAAAGTTTGTCCAGGTTTGGGAGGGAGCTGACAAGGGGGCGGTGGTGGGAAGGCCCGGGACAGCCCTACGGCCTGGGCCTGCTCCTGGGAGGCTCGGGACTGTGACCCCCCGCCACGCTGCAGGGAAGAAGAAAATCCCAGGAGCTCGTTTTTGGTTAATTTCATAGATTTTTCTCCTCAAAATACCAAAAGCTGCCGAGCTGGCGGAACCCTGAGATGCCGCTCGGTGCCTCACCCGGTGTTGCGGGGAAGGACAGACACCCACCGCCCGCCTCGCCCTGGGATATCGCCTCCCCAGGAAAGGGGCTGCCTGCCTTCAGCAGGACCTACGGCACGTCCCTAGCCGCCAGCTCCACCTGCAGGCCGGCTCCCTCACCCCCCGTCCGGCCACGGGCGGGAAGGGCGCCGCAGGCCCGGAGGTGCCTCAGCTCAGCTCTCGCGATGGCTGCCCGACGCCGCGTCCCTGCAGCCGTTAACGGCCGTAAGCCGGCAACGCGCTGTTTACGGCGGTCTAGCCAATGGGAAGACGGGGCGCGTGGGCGGGGCCGCCGAGCCCGGCCAATGGGAGGGAGGGGCGGTGCGTTTAAACCTCGCGGGGTGTAAGGGACGGGTGATCGCTGAGGGGACTCTGGTGGCTGAGCTGCCATGCCTGGCCGGCCTGAAGACTATGAGGTGCTGCTCACCATCGGTGCTGGCTCCTACGGCAGGTGCCGTAAGGTGCGCCGCAAGGCTGACGGCAAGGTGAGACGGTGGTGCTGATATTGAGCTCATAGTGGTACTGTTGCTATTGGTTTGAGCAGGGTGCTGGCTGCTCTGAGATAACTGAGTACCTCTGAAAGCCCCTCTTCCCTCCTTGGCTTGTGTCTAAGGCTCTCCTTAAGGTCGTGTTATTTTTCTCCTCCCCTTTCCTAGATCTTGGTATGGAAGGAGCTCGACTATGGCTCGATGACGGAGGCGGAGAAGCAAATGCTTGTTTCAGAAGTGAATTTGCTTCGTGAGCTGAGGCATCCGAATATCGTCCGGTATTATGATCGGATCATTGACAGGAGCAACACGACCCTGTACATAGTGATGGAGTACTGCGATGGTGGTGACCTGGCTAGCTTAATTGCACGGTGCACAAAAGAAAGGCATGTGAGACCCGTCTGTGGCAATTGTGGAGTATCTATGTGAAGTATTTTTGGTCATCAGAAGAAAAGTTATATGTATCTTTTCTAAACTTCTGAACAATTTTACATTTAATCCTTTGGAAACAACAGCCCTTCTGAAATGTGGAAGGGTTTGTATACTTATTACAATACTGATAAGAATTGCACTAACAAATGTACCAACTAATTGGATGTTTGTGTTGAAATAATAAAAAAAAACAAAAAAAACAACTTGAGCTGTCTTAAGAGGCAGAAGCTGTTGAAGGATTTCTGGATGTAATGCAACACATGGGGTTGAAAACATAACCCAGCAAGTCATTTCTTGCAGATAAGTAGTTTGCTCTGTGGTTTCTTCTAGCTTGCCCATCAGTAAAACCACTTGTACCCTAATTCTTGGTAAACACCAAAATACATGAAAGGGAAAAGTGATTTTTGAACATGATGTTAAAAGGTACTTTATGTGGCTGCATATAAAGCTTGTGGAGATACCAGGTTAATAAGACTTCACCTTGGTCTAATCTTAGACTTAACAGCCTATGACTCAAGTAAAATATGAGTTCTCACATTCTTGGGTTAAGCAAGTACATGACATTACACATGTTACTTTGATAATAGTATAAAATGGTACTGCAGTTGCCTCTGAACATCCATGTTTTCACTTAAGGAAGGTTATATTAAAAAAAAAAATCAGTCCTGTCTCGATGGTGTTGCATGTTGCTCATAAACAACTGACAAATACCATTTACTATAAGTGATCGAAGGGACAGATCTCATCATAAAAGCATCAAATTGATATTTGTGTTGCAACTAAAGAAAATATTGAATAATTGTTAGACTCTTTGGGGAGGGAAGGAAATATTGCTGGGAGTCTGCAACAGAAATGTAGGTGCCTTCCAACAAGTTTGGAGTGATTTTAAAATCTATTTATTTTTTAAAAATTAGGATATGTAGATATGTTCTTGGCTTTCTATAAAGGTGTTGATTCAGCGATGGTTTACAATTGTAGTTACAGTTACAGAACTAAGGCTGGCAGCAGCTACTTAAATATATATCTATATGCTTGAAGAATACATTTATTAAACGATGTGTTCATCTTTCAGGCACTACTTGGAAGAAAGCTTTGTTCTCCGAGTATTGACTCAATTGGCATTGGCCTTGAAGGAATGTCACAGACGGAGTGATGGTGCAATCACCGTGCATCGTGACCTAAAACCAGCAAATGTCTTCCTGGATGGCAAGCAGAATGTGAAACTTGGAGACTTTGGACTGGCTAGAATATTGCACCATGACACCAGCTTTGCCAAAACATTTGTTGGAACTCCATATTACATGTCTCCAGTAAGACATCCCTTCTGTGCCTTATCTTCCCTCTTCTACCTTTGAGATCTGTTTTCTGCAGTGGTGGTTTCAGAATCCATGAATGTTTGGGAGGTTTTAATGAAGAGTACTAGTCTTAAATGCAGGTGACTTTTTTCACAGTGTAAATGTTGTGGGAACAAAGTTATTTTGCAGTAATCTTCATCTCTTTTTCTTCCCCACACTGTTATCGCCTTCTAATTAAAGTTGGTTTTCACCGTATAAGCTTTGACATCCTCTTGGAATATTAGAGGTATGTTGGAGTATATTCCTGAAGAGGAACAGGGAAGCTAGAGCACTTTTATGTTTTGTACTGTTAAGGTAAAGATCTTATTTAATTACCTTCTTGATGGTAGGGTTTTAATTTGTAGTGGAAATAGGCAAGAATAAGTTATTACCCTGATATAGTGCGCTTGGTATGGGGAAAAATTAATGTTGACTAAAGTAATGGAATCGTACCAGCTGAAGATTGATGCAACATTTCAGTCTTCTACAGTGTAGTACTGCCATAACGTGCTAAAATCCTAGTAGTAAGAGTAGTTGTGGGGATTAATTGAGATGGAATCTTAAAAGTCATTCCAGTAAGTAGTGGTTTAATCCAGCTTTGAACAGTAGCTGATGATCCTGCAGTAGCAGAGCAACGTCTTAATAAATAATCCTAAGATGGTTCTCTTTCCTTAGGAACAAATGAACCACATGTCATACAATGAAAAATCTGACATCTGGTCTCTAGGATGCCTCCTGTATGAATTATGTGCTCTCTCGTAAGTACAGTAGTGTGGTAAGGAATGTGGAAATGTAGCTATTGATGCATGTATGATTACATTTTGTATAGATGAAAGCTTAAAGGTTTCAGAGACTAGACACGGATTTTTATTTCTGTATTGGTCTTGGCATTAGGTAGTCAAAACAAACCGTTGATTGCAGCTTTTTTTTTTTCTTACTCTGATAATTTTTAAAATGAAAATAAGTCCTGTAAAACTAGTGAAAGAATTGAAGAAAAATGTTCTTCTTCAGGCCTCCGTTTAGAGCTTACAACCAAAAGGAGCTGGCAGAAAAGATAAGGGAAGGGAAGTTCAGACGAATACCTTATCGATATTCAGAGCAGCTGAATGAACTTCTCAAAGAGATGCTTAATGTGAAGGTAAGAATCAATTACTGATCTTTCCACTTGTAGTTTGAACTAGTACTGAAACACCAGTTTTTCTTCTCAGTTATGAAATAAACTGCAGTAGTGGTTGCTATCACCTTGTCATTGGTAATATCTCTTGCAGGGGAAGGAGGGAGGAATTGCGCTTTGAGCCTATTAAAGGCAGCAGCTGAAATGTTATGCTAGGCACACGGGATGAAAAAGACTGTCTCAATATTGGCTTGTGCAGCATTTGCTAACAGCATGCTTCACAAGGTCTTACCACTCCAGGGTTAAAATAGCTCCACTGTGTCCGGAAGTTGGAAGGAGTTATTTTGTCTTCATTTCAGATTTTGCTTTATATGGCTAATGTATAGCTTGCCCCACCGTGGCTGGCGTGGGGGTGTTGAGAATACTGCAAGGGACAACAGAGCTGTAACAAGAACCCCGATCTCCAACAGGAATTGATCCTTCTGAGATTAAGTGACAGGTACCAATGCAGAGTGTTAGCTCCAGAACCTACTGAGAGTTGCTCCTGTAGGCTCACTACCCACTCCTGGCTCTGCAAGGAGTGAGCACCTGGGCTGGGAGAGCCAGACTAGCAGCTTTTGGAGCTGAAGGCTGGTAGTAGCAGCCTCTTCCCTTAGCTTTTGTCATCTGGTTATGCTACTCCTTATTAACTCCTCTTTTCTCCAACATCTCCTTTACTGTATAGCACTTCAGCTGGTTTCCATCTGGAGTGGGTCTTGCTTGAGAATCTCTGGCTTTAATATTTCTTGGTTACAGACGGAACCTGTTTGTTGCTAATGTGTTTCCTTTAGGATTATTGCCGACCTTCTGTTGAAGATATTCTGCAGCACCCCTTGATAGCAGACTTGGTGACAGAAGAGCAAAGACAAAATTCTGATAAAAGAGGCAGAAAATCATGGGATGCAGAAAGGTTGCAGCGTTCAGATCCTGCAGTAAGTGAGCTGAGACAGAAGGAACAACAATTACAGGACCGAGAACAAGCCATTAAAGACAGAGAGCGACGTTTGGAGCGTATGTTATTCCACTTTGCGAAAGGGGTGGCAATGGGATTCTGATTCAAAAGAATAAGTGTGGAGGAAGGAAAGGCAGACGGTTTTCAAAATCCTCATTTTAATGCTCTAGGATACTGTACTCGGCACTCACTACTAGAATTCTGTCAAATGACTAAACCAAGAATGCTTGGGCTTACTCATCTACACTAGGTCTTGTTTTCAGTTACTAAGACATAATTTGCAGTTTGGATATAGAAGTCTGGTTTGGGAAGATTATTAAACATGAGTGGCAATTAGGAAAGTATACAGAAAAATAGGGTTTAAATACATTCTGCACTGTGCAGTATAGGTTGCTTTTCACCTACTCTGTAGGTTAATGTTGGCTATACTAATGTGTAGCATAAGGTGAGCCTGATGTTGGAGCAAAATGTACTGGAGTATACTGTCAACTGCTTTTATAAAAGCTGTGCCCACCAGGTAGCTTATCTGTGAAACTGTATAGGTGTCTGGCCCTGAGGTGCTGGGATTTCTTGTCCACACAAAATACCTCTTTGCATACGCAGTAGGCTCTGTAATACAGACTTTAACCCTGTATATTGTCTCCTGAGCCTGAATAACAACTGTAGCTGTTGTAAATAGGGTGTTTAGTCATAGCTGCATTATATGATCTAAGTATTTATATCTGGTGTCATGTGTGCCGTGAGGTAATGTGCAGAACAGGAGACTGCTATAGCAACGCTGTTGCAGATGCGGCAGGGTTGCTGGCAGGGGGAAGAGCATGCCTGGCATTTTGCAGTACTTGTCCAGTGCTTTATCAGTGCCTTGATAAAGGTATATCTACACAGCAGTTACCTTTGTTTAGAGTCACAGAAGCAGAAACATGGGTGCATCTGACTTCTGCAAGAAAATCCACAACTCAAAATCACTCTGACATTAACACTTACATTTTAACACTGCATACTACCATATTTCTACTTGCAGAGAGAGAACGGGAGCTCTGTATCCGAGAGAGACTGGCAGAAGACAAACTTGCTAGGTATCTTACTAACCTATAATTGCCTAGATTAAAACTCTACAATCTTTCAGCAAAAAAATTAAAATCCCTCTTTTCAAAACAGAGCTGAAAACTTGATGAGAAACTACAATCTCTACAAGCAACAGCGGATGGTAGCTTGTGGAGATGATCCAGGTATGAAAACATAAGAATCCACTTGCACTGACAAATGTAGACTGGTATGACTGGAACATGATGTTCAACAGGCTGTACCAAATCCCATTGTATCCATACAGGCCCCAGCTATGTCTGCATGGTTGGGAAGAGACTTTTCATTTCCTACTTTGCAGAAAGACTCGATGAATGATGCTCAACCATGGGTATGATTTACTATTCTCAGCTCTGCAGTCTTTGGCTGTTTTGAAAATTAGGCTCTTGTGGTGAGCTAAGGGAAGTGCTGACTTGTAACCCAAACTTTTCGCAGAGCTATACTTATTTTACTGGATGTGGTTTTTATAGACCTTTGATTTAGTTAATTTTAATACAACTGCACATGTCTAATGACTTCAGCTTTAGTTCAACTCCCAAAAACTTCAGGGTGGGAAATAGTATTTGCAATTCTTCTGCATCTCCTCTACATAATATTTTGACCTTAATGGGGGTATTAATTTTTGAAGATGGGAAAACTACTTTGAGTAGTTAATACCTCAAGACAGACAAGGCAGAGACGTGAATATAGTTATTGCAAGACTGACCAAATCTTGCAAGCTCTGTGGATTACTTGGTTAAACATTTGTCACTATGTTTACTACTGTTTTGATTCATTCCATAGTACTCTTGTAATATTGCTTCTTAAACTTTTACTATTCTGACATGGGTATTTCTCTAATATGTTACCAAGATCACTTGCTTATGTTACCTCCAGTTGCTCAAATACTACTGTATTTTTCACAACTGGGTCGCATCTCGCACATCTCTTGGATCAAAGCCAGTTTGTGTGGTTCATCTCACAGTTAAGTGGAATATCAAAAATTCAGCTTTCTAAGACGGTGTCCTAGACACAACCCTATTTTTGCAGGGATTTCCTCATCCTTCTGGAAGGATTTAATGTTAAAACAGATACAGCTTACTTACACGAAAGTACAAAACACTGAAATGTTCATTTGGCCTCTGCATTTTGGTGGTCCTCCCTACTTCATGCTTACTACATCCTTGCTCTAGCCTAATGAACTGAAAATTTAGGCTTCATCAGCATTAAGATAGTTACACTTGTGATTTAAAAAAAGATAAAATAAAAGATCACATCTTAAGTTGAGCCTCATGAAGTGGGTTCTTAGGAGGGGCAACTCAGCTGTCTTAATAGCTTTGGATGGTAGGTTTTGTACCTGAGTCACTAAAAATGAAATAAAATAACTGCCTTTTGATTGTGGCAGTTCTGTACAGCTAAAGCATAGCTATGCTAGGAAATGCCTTTTCTGGAGGCTACTTTTTAATTTTTAATGCACCTAAACTCATTATTCATCGGGTCAGAGCTAAGTTTGTACCCTATTGACTTAATACAATGATGGAGTTGGAACAATGTGGGTAACGTAGAAACTCCGGTGGGTAGGCTGGGTCTGACTCTGCTATAAGGAAAACAAGGTTTACAGTAGCTGAGAACCTAATTCTTCATTTCCCTGTGGAACTGGGTTATGTTACTGTTTAACTTCCGTCTTTCCCCTTATGTCAATTAGTATTTCCTTAGGTGTTGGGAGGTGCAACCTAGAAACTACAATAGCATATATCCTTTTACCAGAAGAATTTAGAAGCCTTGTTTTCAATTCTTCCTCATAAAGTGGAACGGATTTGTTTCTGTGAACCGATATACTTTTAATTAGATCACTTAAAACCATGAGAAGATAGCAAAATGGGTAACAGTGTTAAAAGAACTAAGCGATATGAGTTGAAAGATGCACTAATTCAGGATTTATCTTTTGATTTCTTAAGATAATGCACTCCTCCCCTTTTCTACAACCAAGAAGAAAGTACACTTTGATGGAAGTGAAGAGAATGCTGTGCCTCCTCTTAATCTGGAAAACTATCCCCCTTCTAAAGAGAAACGCTCTGATCTCAAAAAACGCCTGTATGCTGCAAATCTTCGGGCTCAAGCACTCTCTGAACTGGAAAAAAACTATCTACTAAAAAGCAGACAAATCTTGGGCATGCGCTAAAACCCTTAACAAATCTAAAATATTTAAGTCTTAGAAGCTGATTTAAATGTATGAGAAGATACTCTTACCTCCCTCTTAAACTGGAACCTAGTGAAAATTTATTTTAACAGTTGTTACACAAAATCTTAGTCTATGGTAGGTAGTTCAAGATAGAGCCATATGAGAGTGTATATTATGAAAACAAGTAGTTTTAATATCAAACAAACTGAACAAACTGTATTGTTAAAGAAAAAATATTTTGGTCCCCCTGTTCACCATATATAACTACTGAAAATACGAAAAGTGAACATTGTAAAACAGATTATTTTAAATCTTGCGTGAAAAACCTTTTAGATTAAAAATGTACAAAGATTCACAGTTTGTAGACTAGAATGATGCTGTATGTAGTGTACAGTACTTGATAGAAGAAGTATTGATATTTTGTATATGTGGAAAAAATGCCTTTTTGTCTGCATTTGTAAATATTTTTTTAACTGTCAAAAGAGCAAAAAGATTTTATACTGTCTTTTCCTACTAAATAGGTGACCTCTCAAAGCAGGCTACTTTTACTTTAATGTCTGACTAATGAGCAGGATGGGATAGCTTAGCATAATTGATAATTTTATCCTCCTTTCTCTCTGGGCAGTTGAATGGCTTCTCCCAAAAGGTCTGCTTCAGGGTGTAGCATTTGAAACATCACCTTCTTTGGTTTGCCTTGAAACTGTGTAATAAACCGATCCCCTGAGACCATTGTCCCGGATGGGACACCAGCCAGGGTGCCAGCACCTGTGTCTGGGGAGGGGAAATTGTACTTTGAATAGCAGATCCCTATTTTCTTGAAACTTATATGAGGTATCTCCATCTTTCCATTCACCATTCTCTGCCAGAGTAGGAGTTGCTTGGGGTGTAATCTTTATGAAATAACTCTGTCTCGTTAATTCTAAAAAAATCCTGTGGAATTGTAATGTCTGACATATTTTACATAAAGATTTTCTATCACTGGGTTGAAATGCTGTTCTTAGAAACCAGCTCATTTTCAAAACATTTGTTTCCTTATGAGGCCATGGATGTTATCTAAGGAGGCATCCTAGTTGCTTTTTATTCAGAAAAAAAAAAAAAAAAAGAAGAGAATCTCACTTGAAACATCAATTTAACTTAGTGTATTTGCCAGTAGACAGATATTTGTGTCACCAAACAATAGTTCTGCTCTAGCAGACTTTTAACCACCCAGCAGTGCTTGTTATACTTGCTTGCATAGCATTTACTGCTTTCACCACAACTTTTGCTTACTTAAAAGCATTAGAATTAGTCTATTTGTTTGCTAGTCTAAAGCTGCCCCTGTTCTGGTGTCTGTTACCCAGCACCAGGTGTGGCTGGCAGTGTGTGTCAGGTACACCCAGCCAAAGCTGTGCCATGTGCAGCTTTCCTGCTGCATTCTTTCATATCGTTGAAGATTCCCACATGTATTTGGAGGATGAATCTCTGCTTTCTCACCATGTTTGTACACTCAGATTTTTCTGGTCTGTGCCTCAGCCTAGAAGATCTGCAATATGGTTCTACTGGCCCTCACATGGAACTTCATTGTATAAGCAGCAAAGGGTAGAATAGGCAGTAGCGTTAACCTAACCTGAAAATACATGTAGGATGTAAGAACTTTGTTGTATGCTTTGCCATCTGCAAAATGCAGGTACCAATTAGTGAGATGAGGAGGCTAAGAAAATAAGTAATTAATGATTCAGGAAAGACTGTATTGTGGAACAGCTGGTGTTTGCAAATGCTTTGCTTTTAACAAGACCAAAATAAGAAAATGACTTGAAATGGCTTGAGAGTCTTTTTTTTTTTCCTTGGAATGCATCAAATAAATTCTGCATTTAAAAGTAGAATACCTTCAGAGCAACACCTGCTGCTTTCTTCTTCAATTCTCTGCTGACCTCAAGATGGCGCTGTTGCCCTGTAATTGCTGGGAATTTCCTTTATTGATACATTCCTACAAAATTTAAGATCTGTTTTAAATCTATTTTTACCTGTTTTGTTTCAGAAAACCGTAAGTGTGTTGCTGCAAGACGCTCGCTTTCTTAAGCTACAGACACTTTAGTACTTGCTGGCGCAATTAATTGTAATTATCTCCAATTTGCCATTTTGCATCTTTTATGCATGGTTTAGAAAAACAGTTGAATCAAAATTCTAGTTAACAATTGCACTACTATGAATAAGAAATGCTAGGGAGAGCGCAAATGGTATCAATCACAACGGCAGTAATAAATGAGAACAGCTTAGTTCACAGCTGTAGCACTGAGCCACTTAAGCTGCATAACTCACAATGTCTTCTTGAAGTATTATCACTCTAATATGATAAATGCAGTGTTTCTGGAGGTTTCTGAAATAAGAGCTTCCTCATGTGTCAGACACAGGGGAAAGCATCCTTGGAATGGTCTTCAATCTCTCTCGGGATTTTTGCTTAGGAATCAAATTCACATTTTCCTGCAAAGGGGTGATTGTTTTTCCCAGAGCATCATGTGCAGCATTGGAATAGCATTTGGGGGGTAATTTTCAAATCCATTCAGGAAAATTTCTGCATTTATGGGAGTAGCAACTGCTTATACACTGCTTACAAAACATTGCCATCATGCTGATGGGTATACTTATCTCTTAAAAGTTACAGTAAATTTGCACATATGTATACGACAGCCTTACAGGATGATAATAATGGTGTATACACTGTTGAACGTTGTGAGATAAATTCATTAACATTTAATACAGATATCAGGAATTTTAATAACATGTATAGCTGCGGGCACTCAAATGATATACAGAAGTCACCTCTGAAGTTGCAGCAGTTTTATATACACAGAACACAGCTCAAGGATAGACTGGAGTGGAAGCTGCATCATCTTTGAAAAACGTGGACCAGATCCCTGATCTGCAGCCTTGGTGTGCAACCTCGGGCTCCCTTCTGTACCGGGCTGGTCACAGGGGGGTGCTCGGAGACAGCTCTGGGATCCTCAACACGTCTTCTGCATTTTGGGCAGATTTTCCTGGCAGTGGCGCAACCACTTTGGTCTCCTACCTTGGGCAACTGTGCATGTAGTAGGGAATGGAATTCACTGGGGAAATAATGGTGAGTTACCAATAATTTATTTAGCAATTAGCCTGGTCAGTTGTCCCCTCTGCAGCCAGCTGACCAGGCCATTCCATGTGACTACAGTGCTTAAAAGGTGTGAAAAGTGCTGGCTGGCCGGGCAGATAAAATGCTTAGAGAAAATCAGGTTTAAATATAGAGGACTATCAAGCCTCTTAAAAAATAAATAAATCAATAGGTCATTTAATCCCTACCATATAATTGGAGAGGTGGAGAGAGAAATCCCTCTGGAACAATTACAAAATACTTTATCATATGTAATGTTTATGGTAGGGCATTTCCCATTTTCCCCTTATTGTCGTGAGTAACCCAGAAGGAAAAGACCTGCTTCTAATAATGGCACAAGCTGGTTCATGGGCGCTTACAGTGAGACTCCATCTCCTGCAGGTTCCTGCAGGTACAAGAAACAGCGCAGAGCAGAAGGGCGCTGTTGTTGCTCTTTCCTTCATCTGAAAAAGAGAGATTGCTCCTCACTTACGCTGCTCGTCATCCTAGTGCCTCTGTGCACCTCTCGCTGTGCTGACAGAGATGAAGTCCGTTTCCCGGTGAGCAACACTTCTAGCATTCTTAGGCCAGAATAAAATTGGACCCAGTAATGGTACAGTGAAGCCGTTGAGCCATGTTTTTGTCTTATTCTTCCAGTGAGTAACTAGTGTGGAGCCAGAGGAATCCTAGTAGCTAGAATGCCAGTGTAGAAGCCAGAGCCTGCCCTGGGAGCCTGCTTAATAGGCATTTGAGCACTGTGGAAGCCTTTGGCCTGATTAAAGCTACACACAGTATAATCCACATCGGGTATTAGAAGTGAGTTTTATTTATATATTTACTTTAAAAGTTAGCTGAGAGTTAAATATTAATCTTTACAACTTTAAAAAGCTCCACAGGCTGATAGCGTAACGCCACATGTTGTTATACTGCTTTTCCATTTAATCTTGCTTGCAGCCAGATCAGCAATGCCGAGAAGTTACTATACTAGAGGCAACAGCGCCTTTATCTGCCATATTCCACTGAAGGCAAAGTGCACTTCTGAGGCTCAGTGGCTGTGAAAGGATGAAGCTTTGTTGGAAAAAAATTCCTTTGTATTCTACAAAATGGACCCATGCCAGAGTTACATGATACAAAGGGAAAAGAAAGGCTGCAGAGACACCTAGAATCAGCTAGGTCCAGATAGTCTTATTTTCCAGTGTAGGCTCTTTCTGGGTGAGAAAACATGACATATTTTCGAAAACTTCTGGCTAATTAGCTTTCATTTTTGACTAGTTTAATCTTTGACTGATGGATGACGCTTGCTGCTGAGCTACCTGATTCAAGCAGAGGTAATTTATGGACCCAGTTGTTACCGCGTTGTTCTATTCTGTGAATACCCGTCTCGAGGCATTATGGCCACTTCCTCAGCAACTGAAACTTTGACTTGGCCATGACATGCAGGGAGTAATAACCAATAATGCAGCTTACACTGTCAACTTTCATATGTAGTTTTTGGGGGTAAAATTAATACAACATGCAGATTTTTGAGGAATATGGCAGGCACTTAGCAGATTCTTGAAAATGTGGCTACAGCTAGTATAATTTTTTTTTCCCCATTACTCATATGAGTGAAAAACTTTTTTATCTGCAAAGATAGCTGCTAAATACTTTTTTGCTGTTTCAGCTCTTTTAGCAGGTCCTGCTCTGGCAAGGTCAGCCGAAGCAAATGTATACATAATACTAATTTTTGCACATATTTGCATCAGTTGAAGTCCCAAGGACACAACAGAAGCCCAGTAAAGCCAATGACAAGCTTTCCTTCAAATTCAGTGAACCCTTGGCTGGACTTCAATATCATTAGCATTAGACATCCTAGACATTTGTAAATACTTACACTTGTCTGTTGTTTGAGGAGGAAAAGCATTGCCAAAGGCACAGCAGGAACAAACAATCCATCTTCCTCAACAGAAGCGAACACAAGCCACTTCAGGTAGACCTCTCCATCTTGGCTGCTCCCAAATCGGACTTTTCTTGACAAGAATTGCATCAATAGACCTCTGGCAAGCTTGGGCATCGCACAGATCTCTCTGGGGTTGTACACAGTATTAGGGAACAGGGAATGTGGTGGGTTTTTTTCTGCTCATAATGCATTTTATCAGCCAGTTGCAAATAGAAGCAATATTATCTACCTGACCTCTGAGCTCTTCCTGGACCATCCGGTGACCTCTGAGTTAGATGGTTATTTAGGTCATCAGGAAATTTAGAAAAACCCTTCCTGACAAATGCAAGTGTTAAAGTCACCGGCCGACTTGAGTGCTAATTGCCATGTAAAGTCTTCTCTGACTACTACTAATCAATCTTTAGATGCCACTAGGGAAAGATAATATGGACTTTCTGAGACCTGGATGATAACATAAACAAAGCCATCAGGGCAAATGGCAGATCATGACAGATAATGATTTCCTGAGAGGTAAAGCAAATACCTCCTATGGCAACGATCCATGTAATTAGCTGTACTGGATTATAAGTACTTAGTGGTTGCAACTAGAAGCAGGAGGAAGCGTTAGCATTAAAGAAAATGGTATCATCAAGGAAACATTCAGTTGATTGGAAAAATAACATATTTTCATTGGTACTATTATAGAATTACCTTTAAGGTACATTTTAAATATTTCTCCCCAGGTGAACTGAAAGCTAGGAAAAATTCACCATTGCACCAGTTTCTTTCTGGAGGTACAAGTGCGATCAGAGAAGTGCTGCCGCCACATGATGCACTCAAGGGGATCTGGCTGCCTTTAAGGCTGGCTGGGGCCTCACTCTCAGCAGGTGTAGGATCATTTTTCACCAATTTTAGTTCAGTCAGCTTCAGCAATGTGATGGGCACAGATCAGCAATGTGATGAATACAGGCGAGTAACCAAGAGTGCATCGCCAAATCTGTCTGTAAGATGCAATGAGTAAAATTCCCTGCTCTAAATTTCCCACTCTTTTTCAAAGACAAAACCCTGACTCTGTGCTTGAGGTCTCCAGGAAAAAACTGGAAGCCACAGAGGGGACCTCACCTCTCTGCAAAGCCACATTCAGTGGGGCTGTATTTCCAAAAGGGGAAAGGCCATGAAACTGTATTTTCTAGTTACTGATCTTAAGTAAGGAACTGAAATCTAGACTCTGCATTGCCTAAGTTCAGGGAATTTCTCTAGCAGAGCCCTAGAAACCATGTTTCAGAGGTTTAGAATGAAATTTTGTATGAAAAACCACAGTCTTTGCTTGTACATGTTTTTAACCTCTTCCAGGGTTCATTTTGCCATTTCACGTTCTGGCTAAAAGAATCCATGGCAGACTCGTCTTTTAACTGCTGCTAATTCGCCCTTGCTGCTGGCATGGCTGCGAGTGCAAACCAGAGAGCTAAGTGTTGGCAAGAGGCAGTGAGTTAATCACGACCTTGGAAGAGTGGTTCTCTACTTGTGCTCCAGGGAATGAGCTCAACTGAATGGCAAAGCCCAGCCAGGGAACTCAGCCTTGGGTTTGTGCCAGGCAGTAACCATGAGTTCTGTATTCCACATTTGGCTCTGCAGTAACTTCTTACATAAAATCCTAGAGCCTGGCCCAAATTGACCAGATGTTCTAACAGTCACTTACTTTTTTAATCCTATATTTTTAGAGTTTAGATTCCGTCTTAAAGGCTACTTTCTGGAAGTGAGATAGCACTTGCTACAGAGGTCAGTTCTAAGCCCAGGATTATTGCAATCATTTGCAATGTTATCAAGTGGCCTGCCATATCTGTATTGTCTCAGCTGCATGCAAAAATCCCTGCAAGAAATTAGAGTTATTTCTGAAAGGCTTACTCCAGGTCTTGCGCCTGCACCCCTTACCAAGCTGTTTCTCTACATCTCACCTTCTCACCTTGGACACACAGCCAACTTTCTAAAAAAAAAAAAAAAAGGGGTGAAGTACTTTCAGATCGGTTTATGCTGAATAATGCTATTTAACTCTTCAAAACTTGGGATTTGGTAGTGGACATGTAAATATATACTGTATGTAACCAATTAGCATTGGTACAAAGTTGGAGAAAAAACTGCTTGTGGATTTGTTATTGTTGTTATTATACAAACATGTAATACCAAAGACACTGTCAGATTTAATCCTAATCCAGTATCCCACAGTACCAGGCTGTGAAATGAATATTTTTTAGTGATTCTAGAGTAAAGTCACCAACTATTCTCTTACAGAAAATCACAAGCATCAACCGAATAAAATAAAATCTTTGCAAAGGTAAGGACAGTTTTCAGCACACGCAGACACAGAGCTGTCTTCTACTCTTCTTTGTAGTAAGCGAACACAAAACAATTAGCCTCTTCCCCCATTTACACACTCATTTTCCCTGGTGACTTGACCTGGAAGAATAGTAGCTGCTCACTTCTTTATCGTCAGAAGAACTCCTTATCGTGCTGTAAATCATCCTGTGCTGTTTCAGCCTAGTGCTGAGAAGCAGGACACTTACCCAGTCTCGGCACTGCACGTCCCTAACTGGATGCAACACATTTAAGACCCCTGTTTACCAGTGAGGTGCCTTCCTGCCCTTGGTAAGTAATAAGTAATGATGAAGACATGAAAAGAACACTAGATATTTATCAACCTGGGCGTTATTCTAAGGAAACTCATATTTGAGACTTGCATTACCTGGCAGTGAGGTTTTGGGTTTGTTTTAAGCGTGTAGCTAGTAGAAACAAACCCACGCTGATGTCTTTATTGTCTTTGCACAGCTATTGCATCCTTCACAACACATCAATGCAGGCCATTAGGAAAAGTGGAAAACTCTCCGTGGCAACATCTACCCTTCTAATTTTATGACTTAAATTATTACCGGCCTTCTTCTGATTGACAGCCCAGTAGGCCTGACTCCCTCCCTTCAGGGGAGGGTAAGTTGGCTCTGCACTGGCAGGGTGAGCCTGTCTCTGTATGCCCTCGGTGCCCTGTTTTCTCATCGAGGTCGCTCAGACCAGTGTCACTCTTGCTTATTTGTTCTAGGAAGTGGTTACTTCTTCCAAAAAGAGGAAGGATAATTTTAGGTAACTTTATGTAGAATACTGAGGAGGTATCAAATGATAATATTTGATATATTTCCCCCTTTTTTAATTTTGCCCAAGCTAATCATGTCCTTTGGCACGGCGACGAGAGCGGCTGTTTAAACAGCAGTAGCTTATTTACAGCTACTTGGTGTTTCATTGTCATTTGTCTGGGGCGGTAGAAACATTAACCCTAATTCAGCATTGTTAGAAGCAAAGGGTTTCCATGTAATTGCCTTTGCAAAGTACATGTTATAAATGAGAATTCTCATTTAGGACCCACTCCACAATCACTTCTTCTTCTGTGAGTTATGGGGAAACATTTTTGTGAAATTTGCACCAAATATAATAATAAATACTCCATTTGCCCCTTCAGCTGTTGTTTTAGGGGGATCTCTGCAGCATATTACATCCAGACTTTACCTCATATTGATCCTCATCAATTTTTTATTTAAGTATTTCTGAAATATTCCCAATATCTGGCCCTGAGTGATTGTGGCTGGTCTTGCCAGAAGACACTGACAGCCAGGGAACAGCCTGCAGGGCTAACATACTGAGGATTGAGACAGCTTCCCCATGACCTGAAACTACTCCATCACTGCTGGCTAGATTTCAAAAAGGTAGTATGCAATTTAGGCAGGAGACTTTGATGTGAGAACCTCTGAGTCAGGGTTTAAAGTCATATCAACAACTCCTAATGATCAACCTTTGAGCAATAACTTGAGAATTTGTTCTTGAGATTATCTGTAACATTTTCTTTCATCTCTTTTAAAGCATCTCTGAAGAACAAGGGATTTCCAAAGAAACTGGTCATTTTTTTTGCAAAATACATCCTACTAGGAACTATCCTGCTAAAAGTTCCAGATAAATGCATTTCCCCCACTCCCCTGCTGGTGAGTCTCTTGAAGTTGCAGGCCTGGGTGACATCAGAAAGTTGATAATGTGGGTGCTCAGCTGCTCTGGGAGACATCTGCCATGGGTCAGACACTGGTGAACCGAGAGGTTTGCAAAAAACGGAGGGAAGTGGCTGAAGAACACAAAGCCAGGGCTTTATCCTTCGACTGTAAATGCAGGAGGAATCCTGGTCCTCGTAGGAGCCACCGATGCTATTGTGCCCTGAGTTGCATGTAAAGCCCTGCCTTTTTGATTTAGGATGTTTAATTGTTTCCAAAACTCTTTTCCCACCATGCCCTATTTCTACTCTCCCTGGGGATGATTCAGTGGAGGAGAGCCACACGAGTACAGCACTCATTCAGCAAAAACACCTGAAGACAGACTTTAAACTGAGCAGGTGTTTTATTACTTACTGAAGAAGAATGTTTTTATAAAGTGATACCCATTTGTCTATTACAAATAATACATCTTGTGATACGTCATTTTAGCTAACGAGAAAGCTGTAGAAACTGCCCCTTCTGCCCAGCAATCAAGTGAGGCTGGAAGAAGGAAGCAAGAATTTTGGATTTCATAGAAATAACTAACTCTACCTATTATTTACTTTGATTTTTTCCCCCCTCTTGCTGTCTTTGCTCCATCTTGTCTGTCTGCTCCATTTCCTTTGTATTTTTCAGTTACATGGGGTTTTTTTTTGCTGGAACAAATAAAGCCCAGAATATTACATTGTTTGTCTGACCACTGTGCTAGTCTCCAGCACCACAGAGGCAACAGTGTCTTCCCAGGACTTAGGGAAGCAGGGATCCTTGCTCTTAACCTTCCTCCTGAACTGCATCTGCTCGGTGTGTGCGTGTGTGCACGTGTGTGCACTAAACCAATGATGCCCTAACAGAAATGACGACATTTGTAACTGCTGAGATTGTATGCAAACAGATGCCTGTGTGCATTTTATCCTGCAGTTGTCATCATTGGAAATTTCCCAAATTGAGACCATCTCAGAAATGCAGCCACCTTCCCTTTCACTTTAAGAGCAACAACCCTGAGAATTGTTAAGGGGGCTGAAAGACTCACCGATCTCACTGAAACTGCCAGGGGAAGCAGATAGCAGCACAGAAATCTGCATGCTAAATGCAGGCCAGTATTTACCTTGGGTACCTGGATAGTCCTTTGATGTAAAAGGAGTATTGTATTCTCCTTAGTGCTTTGCTACAGAAGCACTTCTCCAGCAATAAAATCGAAAAGGCAGGTTCAATTATTAGCTGCTTTGCCACCTTGGTGGCTTTGGCAGGCTGTGTGCAGACTTTGCAGACAATGGCACACTCCAAGGCTGTGCAGGCAGTATTGAAAGGAAAAGCTGGAAGCAACCTTTATCCCCCTCAAAAGGCTCCATCTCTCCCAGATAAGCAGCTGTACAGAAGCGAGAATGAGGAGCTGGTTGCAGCGCTGCTGCTCCTGTCAGCTTGCTGTAGGCGAGAGGGTCCCTGAGCATCCATGCCCTTCCAGCGGCCCAGAGTGATGGATCCACGCAGGGTTTCCTCACTGGGTGGAGCAGATTATACAGAAACATGAAACTGAGTCGCCTCCAAGCTTGGGGTTAGGTTGAGGCACGTCAGATGGAGGATATGGCACGGAGCTCCATGTTCTGTAACCAGTTGCAGCTCCCTTCACTGACCATGACCTTACCCTTTGGGCAGGTCTGAGGAGGTTAGATGTGATAAGGAATCAATGCTCACTGTTTTCACTCGTGGCTGGATTAGGTGACACGCAGACTTGTTGGGGTTTTGGCTGCCAGAGAGGGAAGTTGGTGTGCAGGGACTGGTTTCACCATCCCAAGCAGCTCAAACAGGCTGTGTGACACAGTTACAGTAGGTGAGGGGGAGATGAAAGGAGGTCAGGAGGACACTGGTATGCGGGGCTAGGATGAGTCACCTCCATAGAGAGAAGATTCAGTCCTGCTACATGCCCTGGTAGCACTGCCAGACTGCCCCAGTTGCCCCCACTGCTAGGTCAGGCCAGAGTCACTGCCAGGACGCCATCACATAGGACCACGGTGAGTTATAATGACAGAGATCAAGCAGCTCCTGCTCTCCTTCCCGTAACACTTCCCAGCCTACGCCTTGCATGCACGCCACCGTAGCAAACATTTCAGGAGGGGCCAATTCCACGTTCACCCACGCAGTGTCCTAGAGGGCAATCCACTGTACGGCTGCCTCCCACAGAAATCGATGTCAGCCCAGCCTGTTACGACTCCTCGGGGAAACATGAACACATGAACGCTCTCAGTCACCCTTCTGTCTTCTTATGGATTGCAACCAAGTCTCCAGGAGTCTGAAATATTTTTTCCCATTTAGGATTAGACATGAAGGTGTTGGCTATCATTACTAACAAGCATAGAAGCTCTGAAGACCAGCCTGAAAAGATCTACTAATTCATTGATTTTTAACAGTTAATGCCTACATATATGTATTTTGATAGTGCCTGTAGTGATTTTATATCAGTACAGTGATATAAAATGCACATACCCATGCATTAACAGCACTGGTGTGTTGCGATGCTGCTCATCAAATAAGCGCATATTTTGCTTATTTACATATTCCCTTTTTTACAAGAAGAATATCTTCCTATAGGGAAATTTCCACAAAAGAGATAAGCTCTGGTTTATCTAATTAGCAAAGGCACAAAATATGTCTATTATACATGGCTAATAAAAAGCTGAATAAGCACATTCCTAGAACTTGAGCTAGCATTGTTCACTATCCTAAGGTTATACACAGTCTAACTGAAGGCTTTTTGCCCAAGAGCTTGACATATGGTAGGAAAAAGACCTTTATCCCCACTATTAACTAAGCAGATAATATACACTGTTAGTCAATAAGAGAGATGGAGCACGTATTTCACAAACAGATTACTCGGAAACTAGATGGACGAGTCCTTCCTGGGACACCCACAGCAACTGCTGTATTTAATATTTGCTTTGTCATCTTCACAGTGGTAGAAACGAGCTCCTTCCATTGGCTCTGCAGCTACTGCGGAACATCATTTAATCCATCCATGATGATGTGAACTTTTGTTTTCCCAAACATTAAGACAGAAACATCTGTCTAGATATAAAGCAGGTCAACATGACTAAAGCTTGAAAGAAGCAATGTTCAGAGTCACTATCCCACTATGCAAACAGCCACTCGTGATGAACTATACAGAATGAGCTTGTAAGAGATTTAGATGAAGTTTTATTGAAAACCAGTGCCTGAAGTGAGGCCTCTCCATGCTTAATCGCCTACATAAATGACCTGCTTTCCAAGAGCAGCCACCACTCCTGTTTGCTTCTGAGGGAACTGTTGGCTTCCCAGGACTGATTAAATCAAAGCACCTCCTCTGTGCCGGGGAATTTTAGCTTGGACACACAGCTTTGAACATCACATTTCTAGCATATTGCTATAAGCATTAGTATTAGCAGGACAGGCCGCTGGATTCTACTCTTCCTTCTGACATTATTCAGTCTGTGGCATTAAAGAATTCACTTAACTCATGCCTTAATGTACGAATAAGAAAAACCCTTGCCTTATAATGGGCAGAACTAATATTTGGGAGGTAGACTGTCACCTCATTAGCTGTTGACCTAATCTCTGAGCTATTCACACCAGGCTTTCTTTTTTTCTGAAATGGGCACTCTAAGGTTGGGATTCATCTAATCAAGTATTTACTACTTGAAGGAGGAGATAAATCACATTGCAGGTTCCACCGACAAAGCTGATTAGATCTTCACTGACTCTAAAGGGAGACTCGTGATCTGAAAAAGTTTGTGTGTCAGCTACCAATTCCCAGGCATGAATCCCTCCCTTATTGTCCAGTTGAGACTGTGGTTTCACGATCAGTATCAGCAGCTATGGGCTGCTGGGTGTAAAATGGTCACTCACTTCTCCCTGCCCAAATCACATGGCCCTGTGTGTCAGCTCTAGGAGCGCTGCAGCACATGGGATCAACTTGCTGAACTGGCTGAAAACTAACGCTGAAGGAAAATAATTTAGTTTTGGTTACACTGGCAGGCAGAGCTGATGCCCCTCATGGCACCAAATGCCCTAACTGCTACATCTGAGGCCTGGTTGGGGCAGGAGGAATGTAATTTCTGAAGGGGAAATGTGGCTTCCCTTTTTGGCACCAGTTTTTACTTGGACTGGCTTAAGTCGACCACAAAATGGCCTCCACAGAAGGCAGTTATGAAAAATAATAGATTTAGCTACACAACAGCATGTTTGTGCTTACTGGCTTGGGATATGATTTGACAAACATCAAATACAGTTGATCCTTGAAAAGACGTGCTGAGACATAGCACAGACCTTTACCTCTCCTTGCTTATGGGGAGGCTGCTTCTGGTGCCTGGGGAAAGGAGCCGTCTCCAGCAGGTCTCAGAGTCATGACCACAGCGCGTTCCAAATCACAGCATCAGCTCTAGGGAAAGGCGATAGTAAAATGCTACCTCTGCTCAGGGCAAAGGTGCTTTTCAAACAGGTCCCAAAAATGGTTATCTGCAGAAGACATTTATGGTGTTCACAAACTTGCTTTTAGTAGATGGCTTTGAAGATATCTACCATCATTTGCTAGAATGACGGTAGATGCTAGAAATGATGCATCTTTCTAAATACCCACAGCTTAGAAAGGGCAGTCTTTGTCATGGGCTCGGCTAATGGCTGATGAACAGCCATCAACAGCACCTACAGGCTAACAAAAACACTTCAGGCAGCCACGTAAATGGTGCTTTTACACCATTTTTTACACAGATGTATCTATTTGTTTCACAGAGGAAAATTAAACCACCTCAAGCTGATGCAATTAATATCTAATGCATATAAGGTAAGATGATGAGCATGGTAGAGCTCAGCCACTCGAGGGACTTGACATAAAAAGACTTTGTGTCACTCAGACAGACGGACGCAGTTCTTGCCTGCAGGGTGCTGTGGCAGCAGAGCAGCAGAGATGTGTGGGCAGAAGAGCTGGCTGGAAACACCAAGGAGACCAGGGCTTCCATATCCCGTGCTCACGGCTCTTCCAGCAACCACCTTGTGAGCTCAGAGCCAGCATCGTGGCTTCCATTCCAGTTTCCCTGGGGATCTTTCTCTGCTGAATCAACACTGTCCTCGTACTACGTTCTTTCATTGCCTAGTTCAGTCCCTGAGACGGAAATCAGATCCCTGCATGGTGTGCCCTTGATGTCACTGAGCTCCCAGGACGCAGGGAGGTGCACCAGTGTGGCCCCATTTCTCAGGGCAACATGTGCCACTATCAGGCATTTCTTCTTCGGCATCATTGCACAGAGCTGATCCGCAGCCTGACATGACTCAAAGCTGCACTTGTTGAACTCGTTTTGAACTGACTTTTCAAATGCCAGAACATGCACATTCACAGTTTCCCTACAGCATCAGCCAGACTTGCAGAGACTTCTAGGGACTTATTCCGAAGGACCCGAGTGACCTTCTTCCAGCAAGAGACCTTTAGAAATTCTGCACCGAGGAAACTGAGCATCCTGCTGTGACAGCAGAAATCCCTGCCCCCGAATAACCAACTCTGATGCCAGAAAATCCTGTATGTTCTCTGACAGGGCCTGATATCGCAGGTAGGTGGAGCAGGCACCACAGTGATTAAGAAGACATGTCTCTCTGTGTCTGTCCCTGGCAAATACCCATTGATTCATTGATATTCAGTCCGCAAGTTCAAGAGAACCGGCTCAGGTTAGAGCCAGCAATCTCATGTTACCAACCAACCAGCTGCAAAGACATTTTTTTATTCCACAAATTCCACATTTACAGAATTTTCCCATCCCTGTCGAGTCACGCATTACTATCTTTCCAGCAGAGCTGTACTGTGTGCAAAAGTGAATAACACCACCTTTTTTTTTCCTGACCTTTTTTTTCCCTTTAATGATTAATATAGCGGTGATTTTTCCAGTAGGACCCACTTGAGCATTGGCTGAATAAGGTATTGCCTCCAACTAATACCTCAGTAGTGTTAACTTCACAGCTGATAAGAGCAACAGTTTTGCAGACCTACTTGTGAATTTTAAGAAAACATTGGTTGTACCAGAAGCAGACAAAGTGGTAACCAAAGCAGAAGCAAAATGCTCTTAAATCCACTGAAAAAAAAAAAAAAAAACCAACAAAAAAAACCCCTCAGCATGTTCATTAAAAACACTTATAGATTGGCTGTGCAGTTAATTGTGCCAGAAGTTATGAAGTGGCTGCAGGCTGCCAAATGCTATTGGACCAAATGAATGGACTGACAGTAAGAAAGCAAAATAACTAACCTGGAAAGGAAAGATCCAAACTGGATATAAGAAAGGCAAACTTTTAAGGCCATTGTTTCTTTAAGGAGAAATGATTTTGAAAGGGAAAGAAGTGGGTTTTTTAATCTGCTTTGCAAGGTTGCGAAGATGTATAGCGGGTGATACACCAACCCCCTCAACTTGTCTGGAGCTCTGCCACAGACTTCCAAAGAGCCCAAATTTCACTGGCGTGTGTGGAAGAAGAAATCTCTTTATAGAACAAGATGGTCCACACCACCTATCTTTACGCCGATTCCAGCTAGTCTTTCTTCACAAGTCACAAGCAAAAGCATGCAGGCACATGCTTACCTTGCCTCTGCTCAAAGAAGGCCTTTTAATTAACTGCAAACACATGTTTAAGTCCTTTCCTTGATAAAGCTGCTTTCCTGAATCAGGATACAGCAGTGAATTTGCCGCAGAGCTGTGTGAGCAGGAACACTCACTTTTCATTTGTATTGTTGTTCATGAGAAGGAAGAAGCTTGTTTGTGCAGGTAGCTGGGCAGTGAATGCTCCTGTTTGCTCTGGTGTTGCTGACTGCATCCAATTTGAAGAAACCTTGTAAGGACAGCTAACAGAGAGACACACTGCCTGCGAGAAACGCAGCCTAAAACGAGCACTGACAGCCTTGAAGTGGAACAGACAGATGGAGTCATGTTTGCCAGAGTCCCACAAGCCTTTATTAAAAGCAGACAGGTCTGATGACTGCACAGAAAGGGAACAAGTTCGGTGTTAAAAGGAGGCAGCGTGCTCTGTAATACGTGACTGCGTCAGCAGTTCATAGACAGGGTTTCACCTTTTCCGAGTGGAAAGGCACAGAGGGCAGGGACGAAGAGCTCCCCGTGGCTGAGTTCTCACCTCCTGCAAACTTCTGCAGAAATTCAAAGGGAAAAGCAGTGACTTTATTTACTCTGCAAACACGCTGAGTAACCGCGAATCTCCCAACCCAAGTCCCGTTCTTCCCGCAGCTCCCAGCTGAAAGGAGGCAGAGCCAAACGCTCTACCTGCGAACCGGTGGCAAGCGGCAGCTCTGCTCAGCCTCTCCCTGTCCTGTCACCCAGTTCTGGGGTGGTACGAAGCTGCACACCGGGGATTCAGAGTTACTTCTCCCCTCAGAACGTGGGGCATTTACGGTAAGCAACCAGATTTGGAGACGAGTCCTTCCACACGTGTGGGCTGGAAGCTGAGCCGAGAAAGAATCGGGTGAGTCACAAACAATGCCTGGAAGCCCGAAAAAAAAAAAGCCCAACAAAAAACCTGGAGTTCTCCCTACTTTGAAGACGTGGTATTCTCCTCAAAAGCATGAGCAGGGACAAAATGTTCTCCTGTAACACAGCATTTATGGCTTCATCAGGTACCTTTATCAGCCACCTTCCCATTAATCTTAAAATTTATAATGTTGCCAGATGGACAGACCTAAATTTAGGAACTACCCTTGTTCCTCTTGGGCGTTGATGTATGGTAATACAATAGAAAAGCCTGGGAACAGCAGTGCAGACCACACTGGTTTATGAAAAAGAGTCCAGGGAAGAGGTGATGATGTGAATTCTTGTGTGGTCCAGCTGCCAGCCTATGCCTTGCATGTCCAGCAGCGGGATTGGGCTGCCACAGAGGATTATTCATCAAAGCCCCCATTTGAATCCAGTGAAGACAGGGGTGGCTGCTGAGTTGTGTAGGACAAAAATATATACCCATCCCTATTCATTGGAGAGCAGCAGAAGGCCTGAGGAACCATTTATTAGCTCCTGCCTGGGAAGAAACCATGGCCCCCCACTCTCCTAAGACACATGGTCCATGTCTTGTGGCTGTTGGCCCCAAAAGGAATTCAGTGTTCGGCCTGGTATAGTAGGAAGAAAAGCTATCCCTGGACAAGGGCAGAATCAAGAGCACGCCATCCTGCAAGGGGAAGACAGCAACAAATTGATCTGTTGCATGGCACCCTTGTGCAGATTAGGAGGTCTTGTGTTGTGAAGAAATGTTAAAAGCATCACAAGTTGATCAAGACATTGCTTACATAGAATCACAGAATGGTTAGAGTTGGAAAGGACCTTCAACATCATGGAATTCCAACCCCCCTGCCATGGGCAGGGATACCTCCCACCAGAGCAGGTTGCTCAAAGCCCCACCCCCCCTGGACTTCAACACTTCCAGGGATGGGGCATCCACAGCTTCTCTGGGCAACCTGTTCCAGTGCTTCACCACCCTCACAGGAAAGTACACGCCAAGAAAGATGCCAAAAAATCCGTAACTCCCCTTCTGTAAGTCAGTCAAAGCTCTTGACACAGTTTATGTTCAATGCTGATTAAGTTTAATTCATATGGGTGGTACTGATATTGCTATCCTGTTTATTTCACTCAGTGCTTTTAATCAAGAAAGCCATGGTGACATCGCGGGGACAACCAACCTACACCCAGCTTCAGCGATTCCTGAAGTCCAGCCAACGACAGACATTGAACTCCTTGTCCTCCCTTCCTTCCTAGCTAGATTCCATTGGATTAACACCAATCCCTGTAAAATTATAACCTGCCCTACCTGCAGGAATTAAAAAAGGCTTAAGCTGTACTTTGACCCATGTATCCTAAATTTGGGTAATTCTTCCTTATTAACTAATGGCCTCGTGCGGGGGTGAGAAGGACAGGACATGCGCATCTTCCATTCCAGTATAATTGCTGGTCAGCTTCCCGATTATTTATTAACTCCTTATTAAGTGATATTATGTCATATGGGAAGCAAAGCAGATGAAGAGAATGTTACAGCAATCTAATTACTGACTCTTCTACAGTACTCTTTACGATGGTCATTAAAGCAATCCATACGGGCTCCTGGTGCTGAACTAAAAACACAGCAGACCTGGATGTTGACACACGAACGGCCTCACAGGGTTCAGGGTCCCAGGTCAGCACAACAGCAGTTGCGCTGCCCAAACTCTTTCTCTGGCAGAAGCATGAACACCTTCTGCCATTTTACTAATGAAACCAGACTAGCTGTCCAACTCCAGCTGTCAGGAACCTCTGTACGGACCCTGAACCACGACAATCCCTTTGGAAACTTCAAGTACAGTAACAGGCTTCTGCATTCTTGCCAAATCTTCCTTTTCAGGGTACCAGTTTTCTTACTGTCTCTGTTCATCCACGCAGCTACACCTCTACAGCTACAAATAGCTACGGCTATTTGCTTCCTCTCTCTCCGTTTTCCACTCATGGAATATTCTTGGACGCTCTTTCGCTGCCATGTTTGTTGGCTTCCTGTAACACAGAAGGCAAAGTAAAAGGTCAATTCTGCCTTTTTTTTTTACTTGTTTTTTGGGTTTTTTTGGGGGGGGAATTACATTTTTCTGAATGCCTCAGAATAATTGCTTTCCTTTTCCTATTTTTAACCACAAATTTAATAAAAAAAAGAGCATCTAGGGACTGACTTCTTAGCATTGATATATGACAGCTTCTCAAAACCTCCTCAAGCAAAACCACTTTCCCTCCCCTAATTTGTTTTTCTAAGCGCCCATCAGCTGTGACGGCTCACTCCTCACCCGACTCATGCCCCCAGCGGCACGAAAGGCAGAAAAACTAAACCGCGACCCCCCTGCAACCAGGCCCAGCCTCAGACAACACCAGCAGCTGGGTGACGGGCAAGCAGCCGCCGTTAGGCCGTGCCTGTGGCCTGTGCGGCGGCTGCCACACAGTCCCACTGCCGTGGCGGCCTGCTCCTCGACCCCCATCCCTAAACAGGCCGGGGCGAGGCGGCCGCGGCCGGGCAAAGCCACTCCTGGTGCCCCCGGAACCAACCGAACCGGCACAGGGGACCCTCCCCGGGGAAGCCAGGCCCTCCTGATACTACAAAGGCCCACCGTCCGAAGGTCTGACACCACC
>VXBW01001170.1:617545-688760 GCA_013400375.1 Thinocorus orbignyianus | reverse complement strand
TGCATGCTGGCCCTCACCTTCCTCTTCTTCGTGGTGGAGGTCGTGGTGAGCCGCGTCACGTCGTCGCTGGCCATGCTCTCCGACTCCTTCCACATGCTCTCCGATGTCATGGCCCTGGTCGTGGCGCTGGTGGCCGTGCGCTTCGCCCAGCGCACCCGCGCCACCAAGAAGAACACCTTCGGGTGGGTGCGGGCCGAGGTGATGGGCGCCCTGGTCAACGCCGTCTTCCTCACCGCCCTCTGCTTCACCATCCTGCTGGAGGCCATCGAGCGCTTCACGGAGCCCCACGAGATCCAGCAGCCGCTGGTGGTCATCGGCGTGGGGGTGGCGGGGCTCATCATCAACCTGCTGGGACTCTGCCTCTTCAACCACCACGGCGTTGGGGGGCACGGCCATTCCCACGGCCACGGGCACTCGCACAGCGGCCGGCAGCACCCCCGCGGCGGCCCCAAGCCCGAGCAGCACCTCGGGGATGGGGAGGCTGCCCTGCACCGGGAGGAGACCAGCACCTTGGTGGAGAACTGCAGCAGCTCCAATGGGGTCAGCCAGGAGAAGCTCGGTAAGTCTTGCAGCGCCTCTGTCCCATCCCAGCATGGAGGTGTCAGGAAAGAGCAGAGGTCCCCAAGGAGGGTGGTGGGCATCCTGGTCCCACCCAGTGCAAGCTTCGTGGAGACCAGCCGGCCTTCCTCCTCAACCATCCTTCCTCTTGGGGATGAGGCAAGAAACTTTCTTAGCGGTGCTTTGGGGCACACGGCCATCGAACCTCTATCTCACACCTCTCCTTCAAGTTCTAAAAGCAGTGCTGTGAGTTGTGTGTCTTGTCTTGCAGAGAGGTCAGAGTGTGAAAGGGTCTTAAGGTAACGGCAGTTTTGCCTTGGAAAAAGTTGGTGCTGGTAGGGAAGGCACATGATGAGTGTTTTTTGCCTAGCAACACAAGCTGTCACAAGACATTGCCCTAATGCCTCTGAGCTGGCTGCACATCAAATAGAGTGCAGCTCAACACCGTGGTCCTGACAGCTAGATCTCTCTGTTGGGCTGATGGTTGGGCACCTGAGACGCTAATCTCAATCTGAAGGTAACATACTGAAGTATGTTCTGTTGCAGCAATGTTGTGCTTCTTCCTGTTGTCTGTATGAGCAGGGAGAGGTCCTGAGAGTTGCCAGTCAGAACTGTGGAAGTCAAGCAGTAGGCACTGAATCTGGAGCTCACTGGTGTCAGAGTACATGCGTGGTTTCTTTGAATTAATTTTCTTTAGCTTTCTAAAGCACGCACCTTCCCACTCACTTGCACATCGAGACAAAATTAAAATCTTCCCTTCCCATTTGTGATCAAACTGTCTGTTTTGTGGGAGGGAATTTCTTGAGTTTTGTGCAGGTTTTTTTTTTTGGTTCTGGTATTGTATGTATTATTTTATTATTTTTTTTTAGCAGATCCAGAGGACTGGTTAATTTATTTTGAAGTAGCTTGGTCAAAGCCGAGTTACTGTGTTCCAGCAGAGCGAAAGGCGTTTAATTGTCATTTTCTACTTTAATCATCTGGCATCCCTGTTACCAGGAGGAAAGGGTGTCGTTCTTCAGAACCCATGTCTCCCCTTTCTTTTCAGGGCAACATCAGGAGACCGCTGTTTCAGTTTAAATTGAGCTTCAGTTGAGCAGTGTGAACTTTGCTACAGTTTCAGTTTTACTGTGGTCAGAAGTTCCAGCGTATACACATTTGAGAAGTTTAGCAGAGTCTCTTCATTTCTCTTTCTCTTTCCCTCTCTCTACATACGTTTTCACTCTGTGTTAATTTTGAAAACAGGTTTTGCAAGAGGACAGGAAAGTTCCTCTGACTATAGTACACCATTTTCTTGACCACATAATAAGCTCTTAATGTTGCTTTAGTTTCAACAAAGGTATCCTAATAATTAGTTCCAAACAGTGTAAAATTCCCTTAACCGTTGATCTGGTAGATATCTTGGCTTGTGAATTGTTCTTGCATGGTGAAACATGGTGAAAAGTTGTGCTTCTAGCCAAGTTTTGGACTAGTTCTAGACTAAGAGATTAATTTGCAGCATGGTGTAAAATGTGTACTGTTTTGAGCTAATTTGTCTGGAATTTCTCATGGGTCTCCTTCTGGCAATAACAAGTAATTTGTTGTGGGTATTTAGGTGGTAATAAGACATAATTTTGGTCATAGTGAAACTTTGAAATAAGTTTGTGCTTCCTTCTCTGCCCTGTCATGATTATGTAATGGATGGAGTTATTCATAGTTTACCCATGGAAACGCTAGAGGTAAAGGTGCTTGGAGACTTGTGAGAAGCTGTAAGACATGTAGGTGAAGACTAGGGAAGAGATTGGGAGTGGTACCGTGGCGTCACTTGAAATTACAGGGCGGGTAGGCCTTGATTTCTGAAGGTGGAAGAGGAAAGCTAGTGATAGCCTTGGGGGCTAGTCCTGCACAGGTATCTTAGCGTATATTCTTTATGTGAAGTAATCCATTTATAGGTAGATTTAAATGAGCATATTTCAAATAGACATGTTTTAACCTTTTGCCATTAAAAAATCACAAGAGATTTTTGAAACCCTGTTTTCTGCTACCCACCCTTATAGATAGGTCTACTGACTTTCCAGATCTTCTTTTCTTGAGTACTTGGTACGCAGCAGAGTATCAGAAAGGTTCCCCTTTCCTTGCTCTCGTTGTGGACTCTGAGGTCTGAACTCTGTAACTTGAGATATTTTCCTCTAATTTATTGATTTCTCTGGGAAGTTTCAGGTCCCGTATTCCATAACTCCAGAAGCCGTGTGGAAAACGTAGCTGGAGTTTTAGGACAGAAGTGTGATGCATGAGGTTATGAGCCTGGGGCTTGGAACTGACCCACTCAGCTGCCTTTGTAGGAGCCCACCCCTTCTTCAGAGAGGAAAGAACTTGTAGACGCTTCATCATTACAGAACCACAGTCATGAGAGCAGAGTGGCAGAAGCTGCAGGTCATACTAACATGTTAATGTTTACAAAGCTCTGAACTGAAGAACCACGGAAGCAGTGAGAGCTCCTTGTTGGGCCTGTGGCCAGTGCCTCTTACATTTCTCTAACCCTGGAAGTTTTCTGTCCAAAGAAGAATTTTAGAAGAAAAGTAGAAAGTTAATCATTTAAAATAGTTTCAATTTTGAACATTGGAAGATGTTTTTGTTTCAAAGAACATTCTTCTTTGTAATGACACGTGTATTTATTTCTGTGTAGCAAGTTAAGTGTGATGGAGTGGTAACACTGCAGATAGTTTTGTCAAGGAGGGTGCTAAAATGTTCATTTTTGCATTGCATGGCCCATGATGCATGGCTTTGGGCATCAACAGGTATATATCACTTAAGAGCTGTATGCCACTTAAAAAACTTATTATTGGTACTTTTTTTAATGTATTCCAAAATACAAATAACACTAGTTCACAGCCTCTGAGAGCTTCAGTGATAACTTATATGCTGTCCTGTAGTCAATATTGCAGATAAATCCTGCCAGTTAGACCTAAAAGGTCAGCTCGTTGTATCTCACAGTTCTGCCTGTGAGTTCACATGCACTATCTCAGAAAAACTTTCTTTTACTTGAATGCAGAAGCGGAGAAGAAGTGACTGTAAGGCAGTATCCACACAGCTTTTGAGCTTCTGGCCTCATACATTTTAATATAAAATAGCAGTACAGTCCTATGGTCTAAGAGAGATTTTAGCAATGTGATTAGCCTTCTGGCTTTTCAAAAGAGGGGACAAGTTTGAGTTACTTAGCTACTTAACCAGCTTTTTAATATATGCTCTGTAATTCTACATCTTGTTCAAGAAATGAACAGTGAGTAGTCAAATGGATAGACAAATGCGAAAACAGCTTTTCAATAAAATAAATTAAGATGTGGTCATCTTCACATACTTTGCCACTGTAACTTTGAAGGTCTGTGTAGAAGCAATTGCCTTCTGGACTGCTTGGATCACTTATTGGGACAACTGATTATTTCCAAGCCGGAAAAAATGTTGCTAAGTGTTATGGCTGGAATTGCTTGCTTTTCAGTTTTGTACTGAATGTGGCAAGCTTAATGTTGGTTATTATTTTGTGTGGCATTCTAGTAATGTGCAGTATCACAGCCTGTGCCTAATCTTGTTACTGTTTTCTTGTCAGGTGATATGAAAGACGACATGACTGACCTACAAGTGAATGGGAACGCTGGTCATTTTCCTCTGGATGTAGAGGAGGTTGAAGAAGACTCTAGTGCACAGCTTAACATGCGTGGAGTTTTTCTGCATGTTTTTGGAGATGCCTTAGGTTCCGTTATTGTGGTAGTGAACGCCTTGCTCTTTTATGGGTTGTGGAATCCATGCCCCAAAGATGGGCCTTGCTTTAATCCGTGTGTCAATAATCATTGCACGGAAAACGCTACTTTATCCCAAACACTTGGCGGAGCAAACAAGTCTGAGCAGGAGAGCATTACGGTGGCTGGTCCGTGCTGGCTGCTGTATTTAGATCCCATCCTTTGTTTGATCATGGTTTGTATTCTCCTTTACACAACCTACCCGTTACTTAGGGAGTCAGCCCTTATACTTCTACAAACTGTTCCCAAACAAATAGATGTTCATTCTTTGAACTCAAAGCTACGTACCCTTGATGGAGTCGAAGCAGTCCACGAGTTACACATTTGGCAGCTGGCAGGCAGTAGGATCATTGGCACTGCCCACATAAAGTGTCCTGACCCTTCCACGTACATGATGGTAGCGAAGCGCATAAAAGAGATCTTCCACGACGAAGGGATTCACGCGACTACCATTCAGCCTGAGTTTGCCAGCGTCGGCTCCGAAACGGGGAGAGGGAAGTGTGCCTTTCCTTGCAGGACTCAGTGTGCTTTGAAGCAGTGTTGCGGAGCAGGAGAAGATAATACTATAAAGAAGACAGAAAAATCTTCGTCGCTTAGTATTTCTTGTTCAGAAGTTGTCATTGAATTTTCAAAAACTAGGAGGACTAAGTCAGAGAGTATCCCTTCAGTTAAGCTAGAGGCAAACACCAATCAAAATGAGCAGTTTGAATCATCTTTGTAACTCCCTGAATGGTGCTACCTGAGTTTTGGTGACTTTGACAACAGCTGTATTGCAAGAGGAAGAGACAGACGTTTGAGATGCAATTTTGCCAAGTAGTGTAATTGCTGAAGTCCTTGTTCTTGTCATATTGCTAAATCTAGAATGCTTGTTTTAAAGAACATAATGTCACTGTCATGATACAACGTGTTTGTGTTGACTTTGTACTGAGACAGAAAGTGCACCAGTGCTGTA
Organism: Thinocorus orbignyianus; assembly: GCA_013400375.1. Classification (NCBI taxonomy): domain Eukaryota; kingdom Metazoa; phylum Chordata; class Aves; order Ciconiiformes; family Thinocoridae; genus Thinocorus; species Thinocorus orbignyianus. The sequence continues at coordinate 683,480 of VXBW01001170.1, read as the reverse complement.
ACAACTTCAGAAAACCAGTTCCAACATTTCAGCGGAGACACTTTTTGCTGTGCTTCAAATTAAAATATTTTTTCCAGTGAAAAGATATTTGAGGGATAAGCATGTAGGAACTCAGTTTGTGTTACAGATTTCATGGACCTACTCTTTCCTTTATTATTTGATTTGTAGATATTTTAATATATTGTTTATTTAGAAGCCCTAAGGAAACCAAAGTTCATAGGATGTTTTTAAAGATATAACTACTTAAAACTGGAAACCACTTTGCAGTTTCACATATTTTTCTTAAACCTATATAATAATAAAAGTGAAGGCTTTTCTAATGAATTTATCGTATAGCATATTTTAACTAGAAACGGTCCCCACTTCTTCTGGTAAGGTAGCGAGGTGATTAAAATCAACTGCTTGTGAAAATCTCAGATGTGAAAGGGTTTTTTTCTGTCAGAATGGAAGTTCAAGCTGCTGTGTACTGCTCTGTGATCAAGACGTAAGACTGACCGATAAAGTGACACATAACTTTCGTATTTTATGGATTTTCTGGTATTTTTCCTTGTTTCAAAGTTTGTATCTGGTCATAAAAGTCTTTGATGTTTGAGGAATCCTTGACTCACAGTGCTACAAATGAAGAGCTGGAGCTTCATTTTTAACTGATTCTCAGTTTACTAAGATGAAAGAATTAGTTCTGTCAATAAATTTTCTGTCAGGGGAAGTCTGCCAAGCACCAACAGCCTAGTTCATGCTTTTAAGCACAGACAGTAGCCTTTGTAACTCTCAAGGAATTCGGTGGGGTGTTCTGCTTGCAGTTGAGTAGTGTGCCTGTAAGGACTCGCAGTGACTGTGGTCCTGGTCCCCACCGCATCCTTGGGAGCCCTTAGGAAGTGGAAAGGAAGACCTCTGAGGAAGTGGGGCAGGGAGCAGGATTTCATTCACTGTATTTCACGCTTTGAGGTTTTTAGGTATGGCATAATTTCACTCATGCAGTATGCCAGTCTGCGGCTTAAAATGTCAATTGGCAGAGATAACAACTGGCTCTGCAGAAGCTGTTACAATGTGCTGCCAACTTACACCGTAACAAAGGGGAAACTACTCTGTGGAGTCTGAGTTTGGCAGAGACTAGCTGAGCGTTGAAGATAAAACATACAAGAAATCTAATCTAAACCCCTGACCCTTTTGATCCACCCTCAAGTTACGTGTGGGAAACAATGTTGTGTGGTTTAATTGACTGCTCCTATGCTCAAAACTGGAAAACAACTCAGATCTTCCATTGTTTGCTCTGGTGACTCTGGACATGACAAACACTCTGCCTCAGTTTCCCTGTCTTAAAATGGGGATAATACCTACCTCATTGGGGTGTTGTGAGGCTTAACCCTTGCGTGAAGAGCTCCGAGATCTGTTACTGGAAGGCACTGGAAGGAGTATAAGATACGAAATGATGTGGTATTTACTTTGACAAATGTATTGTGATACCTAGGCACAACAGAGGGAACTGAGGATAGTTTTGGCCTTATGAAATTCTTCAATGCTGTGGTTTTCAGGTTTTTAACAGTATTTAAATGTAGATTTTTTTAAAAAGAATGTTTTGTTAGTGAAGGGAATGTAGCTTTGCCTCTGGATACAGAATGCCTCGCTAGTTTGCATCTCTAGTGTGTGTCTTGTGTGATAATTGCTCCAAAGTAGTTAAAAATAGCCTGCTGCTTGCCAGGCCTGAGTTGGCCCAGGTCGTGTCAGTGGTCTTACCCAACTTCTCAGCAGAGCATTGCAGTCAACTCTCGATTATCCATGGGTGAATTACCAGTGTTGAATATTAACTGTGCGGTCTGCGAGGGCCGGCCTGGCTCTGTATCGCCTGCCGGTGTGATATGTTGGCCAAACCCTACGTGCCAAAGTGTTGGAAAAGTAAAGGAGCTGAGTCCAATTTAGCAGGAACCCACTCATGTAGGGTTTGTGTAGCTTGGGTGCGGCGCAGGACCCCGCAGTTCTTTTGCCTCTTGGCTGCTCAGATGCATCCACGGGAAGCTGCGGTGCATGGATGGGTCGGTTCAGCTTCGCACTGGCTTGGGGGTGCTGGTGCTTCACAGCCATCGGCATCACTCACCTTTTTCTTTGTTTATGCTTGTTGTATAGTCTCCTAAACTAACTTAAATATGTTAATATAGTATTTATATGTGTTTTTGTTTTGTCTGAATTATCTTAACTCTTTCTCCTGTTACCTGTATATGATCTAGAGTTGACTGTTAAATGAGATCTTGTATGAGACTACGTTTGCAAGATATGCTACCACTGCTAGTATACTACAAAGTATTAACGAAGTAAATTTTGAAATGAACAAAGTACTATTTTTATTTTTTTTTTAAATGTGTATCCTTGCTTTTTATGGTAAACTTTCACTAACTGTTTTGCTCGCTGGTTTAAAATTGGTCTCCGTCATGAGTATGAACTATTGAGGTCCTGCTGTATATCACTAACGCGCCATAGAACTACTGCTCTTTAGTTTATTTTAAAAAGAAAACCCAAGACAAACCATAGTAGCGCTGAGAAGCCTGACTCACTTCTCTCCTGTTGCTCTTACAAAAAGAGAGCAACTATTAAGTCTTGGCAGTTGCCGCCATTGGTTAACTGTCTCAGTAAACGCATCTGACTAGATGGAGTTGTAGTCACTAATTGCATTGTAACTATTTAATCTTTTTTGTGTGTGCCAGAAGTCATATTTTTCTATTTCTGTGTCCATTGCAGGCAATGGCTAGCTTAAAAGACAAAAAGCTCCTCCCCACATTATTTTTATTATCAGGACAGGATGCAGATGTGATGATGGTGATGGGGGCAGAGAGGGGGAGTTGCGTGGCCTCTCTGTCCTGCGCCGTGTTGCGTGTGCAGCACCAGCTGGTGTTAACGGGGCCCTTTAGTCTCCAGCATTCGATGACAAATTCCCTGGAAGCATGTAGTCAGGTCAAGGCGGTGGCTGTACAGCAGCAGGAACACAGGTTTTGTGTTTGCTCTGGCTGTATGAGACCCAACTGTAGCTTGCTAGCTTGCGATATAACTTGATTTTTATTTTATTTTTTTTTTCAACCTGATCTATCTGTGGTTACACAGACTTAATTGGTTTGGAAGATCACAATTCCAGAATACTGGGAGCGTTCAAAAACACTGCACAGTCTCTCTTTTTTTTTTTTTTTTTTTTNTTTTTTTTTTTTTTTCTGTTCCACAAAGCATGAAACGAGTGACTCTCATGTAGGTGAACACTGCAGTGGTGGGGAGATAATTGTATTCTGTATCACATTCCTGAATTTTTAAAATAAAAAAATACGGAACACTGATTTTAAGGAAAAGTGTTTGTGTTTCAGCGTCTAGATTGTTTGCGCTTCTGATGAAATGTGTCAGGGATGTACCAAACATCATTGGGTGAAACATTTTACACTTAGTACATGTCTCATCCAGAAGCATGCTATTTTAGAATCACTTCTTCAGATCCTATCTGCCCCTAAGGGTGTAGTGCAGAACTAATTCAGTGGGCTTGCCATGGTGCCACGAAGCTTGACTTCTCAGCAGAGTAAATTGCTTCTGTGGAGCCCCTCATCGTTTTAGCTTGGTTGCATTCTTCATCCACTCCAGGCTTTGGGGGATATCTGTTATTGCTGCATCATGGTATTGGATACGGACACACACGTTGTTATGTAAAAGACAAAACCAGCCCCAACTTGTGACTCCCCAAAAGTCATGGCAAGGGCTCAGTCCTGTAAATTTCTGTATGCACGAATAGTTTTATCGGGCTGACGAGTAGTTACTTGCGTGCAAGGGATTACTTGCAGGAGTGAGTCCAGAGCTGCTGCCAGCGGCCTGGCTTTTGTAGAAAGTACCTATTTTTTGTGGATGTATTAAAATCAGGAGTATTCTGGTGCTCGTAAGTTTGCTGCAGAAATACTGTCAGTGTGCTATAATTCTAGGATTTAGTCCTTTTCCCCAGTCTCCACAAAGAAAGAAAAGAAGTCCGTTGAGTGTCCTAAGACTTGTTAACAAGTTTAGCTAAACTGAGATTGCTGTTTGCTGCTGAAATTGGGCCATCTGAATTTATTAAATGCTGCCTAGTGGAGTCTTGGAGGGGGGGAAGGATAAAGATTCTTGCCATTCTCTTTCCCCTACCCCCAGCTTTGACTGCGCTTTCTAATCTCTTCAGCTATGGAGAGGTTGGGGGGGGATGGAGGGGCTGAGTCTGGTAGCTGGATGTTCTGAGTTCCACGTGGAGGGGATGGGAAACACTGTTAACTATATTTAAAAGCATATAAATATGCTCTGACTGTTTTAGTTCTATAGCATAGCATCAGTTACGCCCTTTTTAGGTATGCATTCAGCTCTGTAGTAATTTTGGGTTTTTCTTTCTCTGCTGGATGGAGAGAGGTGGATGCTCCGTTTGCCTGAGCTAAAGCCAGTCTTGACAATTTTCCAAATCAAACCAGGCTTTGCTGATAACGGGAGCTCTGGTTATTCCTTATGACCTTTGCTTTGTGTGGTTAGCTGCTTGTCAGGTACATTACTATGTTTAAGCAGGCTCACATTTATATTTTTTTTGCATTCATCGTGTTATCGAAGTAGTTAAAGAGTAAAACCACGATACTGAAAAATGTCTTTCATCTCCAAAGCACATGGGATTAATTTGGCTTGGTTTTTTTTTTTTCTTTTTTTTTTTTGAGATGTCCTGGATCCGGTTTCTGAGCAATGTTGAAGTACAACTGGCATAGCTAGTGTTCGTTGGTGATTTTTCTTTCTGCCTTCTTAAAATAAATAAATAATAAAGGTTTTTGGGGGTTTGTTTTTTTTTGGAGGGGTGGTGGGTGTTTAGGTTTGGGGTTTTTTTCTTTCTTTTTTTTTTTTTTAAGTATTAAAGTCCTGAGAAAACAAATTAAGCTCTTGAATGTCAAATACTTTTGGCTGGGATTTCTTTCTCAGGTCAGTTCCTAGTGGAAATGCACTTTCACCATCTCCCAGAACCCCAGAAACACATACAAAGAGTTCAGGGAGAAGAAGAGGTTAATAAATGGGTTGCAAAGTGGTGGCCTCCAACTGCCTGGATTCCAGGTGCAATTAAAAGAATAGTTGCTCAGTTCTAGTATCATGTGAAGAGTTAATTATGCAAAATGAATTTGTTTTGTTTTGTTTTGTTTTGTTTTTTTTTCCCTGAGAAAAACAGCTTTTGCAAACAATAAAAAAATCTTTCTGGCCTGTCAGTTGGTGGAGGTTAAAAAGGTAACACACGGATCAGTAAGGCAGGCTTCCATTTAATGTCTTTGGGAGGCAGATACTTTAGGGCAGCAGCTGGTTTCTTGTTCTCCAGCTTCATTTGTTGCCATTCAGAAACTGCTTTTGGTAAAGTTTGTTGGGAGGAAAGTACTGACTGCAGGAAAGGATAGAGCTGCCAGCAGCAGCGCTGGGGAGGGCAGGATAGTTATTAATACCTGCCTGGAGCGGGTCATGGGCTTGCCGTGATAAGTTCATTTTGGAGCCCTTCACTGCTGCAGCTTCAGCAGCTGCTTTTTTTTTTTTCCGCTTCAAGAAGGCAAAGTGATTCCCTGTTATTAGACATGTTTGCAGGAGGGTGTGCTTGGTTTGGCTGTAAGCACTGCATATGAGATTTCCAAAGCTACTTCTGCCTTGTCATAAAAAGGTGTGATTTAAATTTAATATGAACATCCTTTGTGACACATGCCAACTGTGGGAATTTTTGATTAGTAGGCTGGGAAGGTAAGCCTCAGGTCTGCATCTTGCTTTTGGTTTTACATGTACTTTTACCCACGCCATTCCTAGACCTCCTGTCCCAGATGGATGCCTGACCATCTCAAGGACCAGATCTAGCTCCCAGGACAACTCATCCTTGCTGCTTTTTCATTGGGGGAGCTAATGCCAGAGGGGGAGGACAGGATTGGGAGTGAAGCTGTGTCTGACTGCAGGCAAGCAAGCACTTTCAGCAGGAACCTTCTCCTTAGCCTGATCCATGCTAGCATCCCAAACCTGGCATGAAACCCTTGGCACCAACACTTTGGTTTGCATTTATCTATATATATTTTATGGGGAGGGGAGTGGTTTGTGGGTTTTTTTGGTGACAACTAACGCAAACTTCAAAGTAGTGCTCAGGCCAAATTGTAGTCCCTCTCTTCTGTCACCCAGGCTCCATTTCTAGCTGCAGCGTTGAGAGGCATCCCAGTGCTGGCCATCCCAGTGTTCGTGGGCATCCCAGCGTTTCCCTCACACCAAGCGGTGCAGCTAAAAATAGCCACAACGATGCTGTGGGGCAGGATGTGCAACCTGCTGGGCTTCCTGTGTTTGTGCTTGCGTTGCTGGCCTGGGACGAAGCCCGCCCTCCCTCCGTCTTCCCTGCTGGTGCTGCTGAACTTGCCGGCTGAATTCGTTAGATTTAATTTGTTGGATTAGGTTGGCCTGCACTTGTTTCAGTCGTGTTCTGCAGTACAGGCAAAAAACCTCAGCTGAGTGAGGTACTGATTTGCTGCCAGCCTTTGGTGCTTCAGAGGATGACTGTTGAATGCAAGTGGCCACTGCTGGCCTGTTGCTGGCCTGCTACAGACAGCAGCAGATGAGGCTGCAGAGCTGGATTCAGCTTCTGCTGGTTGGTTTGGTGTGACCATATCACCCTTCCAGCTGAGCTGTGCAGGAGAGTTGTACACAAGTGCACGTTGAGCCTCAGCAGGTGACCAGGTCACCAGCGCTTACCTGATCCTGGTCCTCATGCCCTGGCTTAGGAGCGAACTGCTCTCCCACGGATGGATGCTGCACATATTGCTGTACCTCTGAGGTTTTTGCATTAGGCAGCGTTGGCTGGATGTTGCAGCCCATCCTTCTTTTCCTGGGACTCACCCTCAGCCAGTGGAGGACAAGCTCCTTTTCCCTTGAGAAAGAAATTCACTGAAATTTTGCTAATTCACTTATAATTTCCTCTCCTCTGTGCGTGGCCATGTGCGAAGGTTATGACCCAAGTGGATGGGGCTGGTTCTGTGTGCTTCCAGCTGAGTGTAAGTGTAAGGAGGGGCTGGGTTAAAATGCCAGGTAAAATCTAGGCTCAATCAGTTTAATTTCTGAATATCCATAGTGGCAGAGGGCTTAGACTTCTATGTCATGCAGTTTTGAAGGGATTTGCTCTTGTCACACTGCTGTTGGAAAAAATAAAGAATTGTGGTTAATTATCACAAGAATTATTAGGCAGCCTTGGTGGCTGTGTTTCCAGTTTGTCTGAGTATCTCCCTGCATACAGTAGGTGCCCAGTGCAGAAACTGAGGAGTGAGCTGTCGCTGAAAAGGAGGTGTTTGGTACATATGCTTCAGTTTGGAAGTGGAATGACACTTGGCACCATAATGTCCCAGTTATCTCTTTTTTTTTTTGTTTTGTTGAAGGAGTAGGAAAACTAGAGAGCTGAATATTGAGTCAGGCTGCGTGGGCAGAGCTCCTGTGTGAGGACCATGCTGACGTCATGGTCGCAGCGTGACATCGTTAGCTGTATGTGAAAAGCTCAGGGCATCACCCAACCTGTGTATGATATTCAAAACGTCAGTAACATTTGCTGAAAACTTGCATGGGCTTTTTCTTTTTTCTTTTTTTCTTTTTTTTTCTCTTTTTTTCCCCCCCTTAACAGATCCAGAGAAGTTTAGCCAAGCAGCTTGAACTTCTCACTACCAATTTAGAAGGTGAGCTGGAAGGCTTTGGATCGTGGCGTGTAATTCACCTGCATTGCAAGGGTGCGTGCTGCTCTGGGAAAACAAACAAAAAAAAAAGTGCCATTGAACCCAGAGTTTCAATGCCATTGCCCTTGTCTGACCTTTCTAAAAGTATCTCTGTAAACGAGGTAATGTCAAAATGATGTTTCTCTGCTGAAAGCTGTTTGGATATGAGAGTCTGTGGCTTCTGCAGTAGCCCTTCTGTCAACAGGAGGCTGGCTGCCTCACCTGCAGCGCTCCTGCTCACGGATGCGTTGCAAGACCAGCCTCTGGGGTGCTCTTAATTGCTGGCCTCTGCCCGGACAGTTACCTTAGCTATTACTGCCTGTTTGAGAGTTTCTCAATAATAAGCGTGACATGGAAACAGAAGTGGCCAGGCACAGGAGTTCTTTAGGGGTTTTTATGTATGGAAAATTTGATCCACGAGATTTTTGCCAGAACTTCTTTCAGCTCTAATAATATCAGGGAGGCAGATCATTCTTCTATAGTGGTCACTCTGATTAGCAGAGACCAAATGAAATTATACCATCAATGGAGAAAGATGAGCAATGGAGTGTGTATGGGTTTTGCTTTTGGACTGGTTATAATTTTTTCCCCACTGCAGCTGTTTTGGTGAGGGCAGTGATATTCTTTGGTCTTTCTCTCTAGCGCTGCAGTGCTTAACTGCTTATTACTGAGAGATCTACATGTGATGTCCATGGAAATCAAAGTTAGTGAAAGAAGGCATGGGAAAAAGTGCTTGAACAGATCTCAGCTGAAACACAGACCTTAATATTATTAATTTCTGAGACTGAGAGGGCAGGCAGCGCAACCTCAGCTGTTACGTCAGGAAGGGACAGTGCAAAGTGCCAAGCTTAGCACACTGCTATAAAAAATGCTGTAGAAAATCAGGTAGCAGTAGTTTTATTTCATACCTGAGCCTATGAGAAGTAGCCTATATTTAGAAACTGCAGCTCAGCACAAGCAATGTCTTTGCACGGAGGCTTTTGTTAAGATCCTGAGAGAGCTGTATTTCTCCAAATGACTTAAGGTGAAGTCAAATGTAGAGAGTCCTTATGCAACATGGAGTTCCCCTTTTGAAACAGCGGTTTGGAGAGAAAAAGTCATTGGTTGGGGCTAGGACAAAAGTTGCTTAAACAAGATAAACAAGGGTGGACTGCTGCCATCTCTCCCTTCCCCTTTATCTCTAAACATTAACCTTAAATTACAAATCTGAGGTTAACGCAGTGCAGTGCATCTGCAACTACTGAAACCACAACTACCGAACCAGATACATTTTAATAGACATTATGTATTACGATGATGAAGGTTTGAAAGTTCCTTTAGGTAACAGGTATATTTCTGTGCTTTTAGAGTGCAAATGCAAGTATTTTTAAATATTACTAAGAACATTTTCAAATTAAATAATTCGTTCTCCCAATACAGTGTTTCATAATCAAGGAAATTATTTACTAATTCTGTATTAGTAGGACTCAGGAAACTGAGGGCCAGTCAGTCTCGCCTCTGTGCCTGGCAAGATCATGGAGCAGATCCTCCTGGAATCTCTGCTGAGGCATGTGGAAAAGGAATTGTAGTGACAGGACAAGGGCTAGCAGTTTAAATTGGAAGAGGGGAGATTTAGATTAGATGTTAGGAAGAAATTCTTTCCTGTGAGGAGGGCGAGGCACTGGAACAGGTTGCCCAGGGAAGCTGTGGATGCCCCATCCCTGGAAGTGTTCAAGGCCAGGCTGGATAGGGCTTTGAGCAACCTGCTCTAGTGGGATGTGTCCCTGCCCATGGCAGAGGGGTTGGAACTCAATGATCTTCAAGGTCCCTTCCAACTCTAACCATTCTGTGATTCTGAATCCTTGTTTTTAATCTAAGTAGTTCACAGAATATATAAATAAACTGCACTTTCAAAAAGCTGTCCAATTTTTGTGGGCATGGTATTTTTTAAATATCAGCTAAAAGAAAGAAGGTTTCAGTCATAAAATTTGAGTTAACTACAGAGTCTTGGTGGCAGGCCACACACCACTAAGAAATACTTCAGCACTGTGCAGAGCTCTGAATGGCTGTAGAACCTGTTGTGAGAACAGGGACCACAGCCATAAAATAGGGTGGAAAAAATCTTTGCTTGAGCTTCACAAAGAAGCAGCTACTTCAGTGATTCACAAAAAAGGTATCTGTTCCTAAGTTGCATTTTTGCTTGTGTGTCCTGCAAAACTAACCCTTCCAATATACTGGTTATGTGATGATGGCTTTATTCCAGAAATACTGCACTGGGTCTTGTTCTATGCAGTGGTTTATCCATGCAGTGAAAGTCTGGCAGGGAAGAACGGAGAGCATGATAGGTGCATGTCTGGACTGTACATCACTCAGCTACTCCTTGGAGTACATGCATTCCTTCTTCTAAGCAATGTGGAAGTGTGTTTGGGGTTTTACCCAAATCCTAGTTTTCAAGCAGCTTTGTTCTGACAGGTTCTTTCTGAAGGAGAATGTCTTAACCAAATTGGCTTCAGAGTGCCTTGGCACGACATTGCCCTCGGGTGCCATGTGCTGGCTGGCTGAGCCAGTGACACGGTATTTTCCTGTGCCCAGTAAGAATGAAAGGCTCTGAATCAAGTCATGTACCAGATGGAGAGTATTAAAGACCTGGAAATGCGGAAGAATGTGCTGAAGATGAGTCTAGATTAACTCTCAACACCTTTAACCTTCGTTAGGAAAGGTGGGTTTGGGTTGGGCTTTTTTTTTTTTTTTCTGTAAATGTGAATAATTCCAAACAGAGCTGCTCATATTTAGAGGAAGAAGAGCTTTGGATTCACTGAGATTTCACTGAGGTGCTTTTTTGGTAGGTCTAAGCTGTTTACTAAATAGATTGGGTAGGACGGTAATGGTTGTTACAGAACCCCTTAGAGCATGTTTTCCATCTCCTAGTATCTGTAATAAGTAGATTATAAACATAAGAGCCAGCCCTGGTACAATGTCGGGAACCCTGACAGAGGTGAGAAGCGCTCTCTGTTCATAGCCCACATGTGGCTCTGACCTCTGTCATGCTTTTCATCCATCAAACGTCACTAGATAGTGTTTAAAGAAATATGAAGTACTCTCAGACCAGAAGATGAGACCACTTACTTTGTAGTGACCGTGGCTCTCTGAGTGGTCTCGTTTGTCTCCATATGGACTTCAGTTTCCCCCCAAATCTAAAATGTTAGTTTAAGGCTGACCTTGGAAATAGGGATGGGAGGTGGCTTGTAGAAACCTTGTGGGCAACCAGCTGAACTCCTGCAGTGCTAAGGAAAGAACAGGACCTCAGGCAGACCCAGCCTAGGGATGGAAAACCAGCATTCCTCCTGGGAGAAGCCCAGACCGCCACAGGTAGCACATAGGAGAAGTGAGGGCATTGCTCCCCAGAGCTGGAACATGTGTGGGTCATCTAACCTGTGCTCTGAGCAACTCCTCTCAGAAAACACACATCTAACAACAAATGCACGTATAGTGCTGTCCTTCAGTGTTTAAAACTGATTATTTGTATTGGAAAGGCCTCCAAATCAAGGCTATGTATGGTTTAGGTGTAAAGGGAGTGAAGGGTGGGTAGAAATGGCACTGCCAGGGATGTCGCAACTCTGATATTGGGTTCAGTTATTCCTGGGATTTTAATGCCGCTGCTGAGTTTAGATCTGATAAATGAGTCTCAAAACTCAATGTATGCAGAAATGACTGCTTCAACCTGGTTACTTCTTTCCATGTGGAGGTGGCTTTTGTAGGTTGTCTACTTTTTCCACCACAACAGTGGCAGTGCTTGGGCAGGGATTGTCCCCTCCCAGCAGAGCACTGAGCACATGGGTAGGTACCTCTAGGCAGGACTGTGGGATGCTTCCTAATCTGGAAATAGGGAAAAACATCCACCACGAGAGAGTTTGCAGTGCTGTACTAAATACATAATAGATACTAAAGTCTCCAGGACTTTGGAATCACATGGACTCTGACTTTTCGTGCAATGCTGTATAGTGTTTAGATAAAAGGTTAAAACTATACTTACTCTAAAATAAACCTACACCATAACATGGAGACAGAAAGACAGACAGAAATAGTACTGTTTCCTTCTTTACTAGGAGTCAAGCTGAGACAGAGAAGGAGAATTTATAAATGTTTTCTGTTTAGTTTTTTTCCTTTCGTACTTTGCATGACTTCTTGTTAGAAGGCTGGAAACAAACTTGTGTTAACTTTTGGTTATTAAAAAAAAACCAAAAAGCAGTCTTGGAAAGAAATTGGGGTCTGAGAACACAGCAGGCTAATGGGAAACTTAATAAATATCCTGTTGTTATAACATCTGTCATTTTAGCATTAACTTTAGCCCTTGTATGATCTCAACTCCACTCTGCAGATTAAGGCAAAGGCTGTTAGACCTTTCAAGTAAAAGCTTTCTGCATGGCAGCATGCTTTAACCTCTTGTATCCTGGAGCTATTTAGCTAAAGCAGCCTGAAAGTGATACTGAGAAAGACTCCTGTGTGGGTCAATTAGGAGGGATACAGAAGCAGTTACATTCAAGGGTTTTCCTCATTTTGTTCTCTTTGATGTCCAGAAGAGACAGAAAAAAACCTCGAAACCAAAACAATATGGGTTGGTTTTGATTTGTTTGGGATTTTTTGTTTTGGTTTGGTTTTCTTTTTTGTTGGGTTGTTGGTTGGTTGGTTGGTATTTTTTGTTAGTTTTGATTTGGCCATACTTCAGTTCTCTTAAATTTGTAGAGATGATGTTTAAATGAATAAATATCACTGAAGCAAAATTATGGTAGATGTCCATTGCTTTCAAGGCAGTAAATGTATACCAACCACAAAAACAGAGTGGTATTTTAGGGCATTTAAAACAGGCCTATGTAAGGACCAGAACAACTGTACAAATACTGAACTCCATATAGTGTCTCTTGCCACCTGTTTCTGTGATTTCTTTAGCCTGTTGACTCATATTTTTCTTTTCTGGAAGCTAAGGAAAATGCCTGCCATGCTGAAAATGCTTCTGGTTTGGTTTTAATCTCAGGCGAAGTTCATCCAAAACAAGGTCATAATGTTTCTGACTTCTTTATTTTTTGCTTTCGTGTGTCAGGTGGTGAAATGAGAGCCCTCTATGAACTCTGTTGGGTTAAACATCACTCACCCAGTACGTGTCTTCTTATGCAGGGAGGAGCAGAGGGGCTGAAAGAAAGAGGTTGTCTTAGTTCTCAGGAGAAGTCCATAGCGTGTTGGGTGCAAGCAAGAGCTGTGGTTCCAGAAGAGAGCTGTAGCCACCTTGTCCCAGAGCGCTCTGTTGTCATCCCTCCCTGTCCTCCCTCAGGGCAAAGAAGCACCATGTCCAGCTCACAGCTGCCTCTGGGACCCTTGTCAGTCTACAGAAATATCGCTGGACCATGATTCACAGGATGTAAGGACAAACCACCACGTTAACATGCTGCTTAGATGCTTCTGGAAAGCCCAGAGGCATCATTTTGCACTGTCAAGTGCTTCCAAGCCTCTGTGTTCTTTAGGAGCCTACATCCCAGTGATTTTTCACAGAATTTAGGCTCCTGAATGCATGTTTGGGATGATAAGTCTCCTTAAAACATGCTTGCTTGCTTTAAACAGGATTGAGATTGTTTTGCAAATGGTACTATTCTGTTTGGGGAAAAAGCACCATACAAATGAGTAAGGCCAGGTGTACAGAAGAGGTCCTGTCTTGTGTGGCATGACTGGAAAGCACAGATGTGATCTGGGGCACTGGGGCACAAAAAGCCCTTGCTCAGGTCATTAATGAGCAACAAATTTACTTTATGTGCTTTCAACCTCTATTCCTCTTAATGATGCTAAAGTAAAACCAGGAACCTATATCCTCCCCCAAAATTTTGAAAGTTGCACAAATATTTCAGTAGCTGGTGGTAGTTTCAGTTTCACTGGGGCAGGGACGGGTGAAGGAGGGGCTCTTTTTTCTTTTTAAAATTATTTTACTTTCTGAAATATGTAAAAAGCCACCTGACTCAAGATATTTTTAATTTTGAAATACTTTTCTTTTTTGTCAGTGAAATTACAGGTTCAAATTCTCACAATGTTTTGAGTAGAACAAAACATTTGGACCCCAGTAGCTCTTGCTAAAGACTTTCAGAGCTGCTAACATGCTAGAAAATCAATTATTTGCAGGGAGGTAATTAGAACCCATTGAAGAATGAGAGAAATGAATCCCAACAATGAAGTTCAATGGTAGCACTAAGATCTTGCAATTAAACTGTGCTGTAGGATTATGTATATTAGTGCATGAATTACTCTTTAAATTATAAATGTTGAACCAAATAATCATCTACAGCTTCTGGGAAGGGATAATCAGGTTAGGCTGGCAAAATACAATATTTTACTTTACTTTTACAAAATACAAATAGAAGTACAGCTTGCTGAAAACACAACAAATTGTTCCCCACGGCTGCATTGTCTGGTTAAGCCACATTTCTTCTTTTTAAAACATGGGTGGCACATTACATTTTTTTCCCCTTTTAAACCAGGCAAAATTAGAATAGTCAAAGCCTTGAGGAACACCTACCAGGTTTCCAGAGACTGGCTGCAAAAATACCTACAGAGGTGCTAATTTATGCCCTTCTGGTTCCAGCAAAGAGGGTGCTGGGAAGATCAGGGGCCTGCTGGGTGGCAGAGGGCACGGATGTGTGGGGATGTTGCTCTCTGACTCCAGCATGGGCATCGTTGCTGCTGTGCCTGGGCTTGCGGGTGGCTGCAGTTCTCATGGGTGGCTGCAATCACCTCGCATGGCTGCAATATCTGCACACAGCTGCAACCCTCTGCACAGCTGTGCTGGGGCTGTCCTGGGCAGGTGCTGGGGGATTGATTAGAGGGGCTTGGCACAGAGGGGCAGCTCCACATTTATCTCCCAAAGCAGCCCGGCGCCACCCTGCCTCTCCCCTGGGCAGTGGGGCAGCCTGGGGACCTCTGCTCTTGGGCTTGAGCTGCCTCTGGCCACCAGTGGTGCGACACCTTGCAGCCACCTCCGTGCACAGTGGCAATTCACTGAGCTTTCCACCATTGCTCCCTCTCTCAGGAAGTTTTATCCCAGCCCTCAGCCCTGTGCTGGTGACCAGCTATAGCATTGCCTGCAGGATCATGAGGAGAGGCTGAGGGAACTGGGCATGTTTAGTTTGGAGAAGAGGAGGCTGAGGGGAGACCTCATTGTCCCCTACAACTACCTGAAAGGAAGTTGTAGAGAGGTGGATGTTGGTCTTTTCTCCCTAGTGAATAATGACAGGACCAGAGAAAAAGGAGTTGCATCAGGGGAGGTTTAGATTGGATATTAGGAAGAATTACTTTACTGAAAGAGCGGTCAGGCACTGTAACAGCCTGCCCAGGGAGGTGGTGGAGTCACCATCCCTGGAAGTAAAACGTGTAGGTGTGGCACTTCAGGGCATGCTCTGGTGGCTGAGATGTAGGGGTCTTTTGTGTGTGTATGATTTGACTTGGTGATCTCAGAGGTCCTTTCCGACCATGACGATTCTATGATTCTGTGATCAGTCCCACTTTCTCCTGTCAGTGGGTCCCTGTCCAGAGCTGCCCCACAATCACCCCAGAAGTCGCGAGCCCACTGGTGCTGCTGGTGCTGCTCCTCCTGATCACAGCTTGTGGTGGAAACCAGGCTAAGGGGGTTTGTGGCAAATGGAGCGATGGTGAGGCTTGCTGCGGGGCTGCTGTACAACCCTGGTGATGTAAGCGATTGCTCTCGTGTCATAAAGTACAATTTGCCAAAATGAAACCGCTCCAGTCGCATGCATCCAACCACAGGATCCGAACCGTGCTGGAATTGCCACCACTGCAAGAAAACGGGTGGCTGTCATTAGCAGGGAAACTCATCTTTGACAAGAGACACAACGGACCATTAGCTTTTAACCAGGTTTTAGGGGTGGGAAAACGGCTTTCCTGTTGGGCAAACCCTTTAACAAGGAAATAACTGGCTCCAAACATCCAGGGGCGGTGGGGAGTTCAGAGCAGAGTCAGCTCTGAACTCCGCAGCTTGAGCTCCCGGGTACAATGCAGCCGGCTCCCGCTTGTGGAGGAGCCGGTGGTGGAGCTGCAGGGAGCTGCCCGTATTTATTTGTTCCTACTGCACGGGCTGAGGCACGGGCTGTGTTTTATGTTCCTCTGCAGGAAGGTGATAAAGTGCCTGAGAGCTTCTGAGAACCATTCGCCAATAAATTCAAAGGCAAAGACCATTTCTCGTGTCTTGGAAGGAGAGCTGAGGGATGCAGGAAGGCAGAGAAGACCGAAACGGTGCATCACAGGGCAGCGTGGCAGGAGGCACAGGAACAAATTTTCTGGTTCATTTTTTTGCTTCCTTTTTGTTTTTTTTCTTCCCCTCAATGATTTTTACTCTGCCTGTGGCTAGGCAATCAATATCTCTTTGCCACCAATAAATATTCCAGGCTTTTAAATGATGATGTATTCCAGGGTGAAACAAATTAAGTGTGTGATTGCTGCCCTCTTGTACTCAAACTCATTCCGTGGGTCTAAATGGAAACTCAGAGAGAGGTTCCTGAACCAAGCTCTCTGGTGGTGGCAGATTTGAACAATGGGGGGAAAACATCAGGTCTGGCTTCAGCATATCATTGATCCCTCTTCTTTCATTGAGCAGAGATTGGGGCAAGCTGTGAGAGCAGCATTGCAGGCTGAATCCATCAGGGAGGTACAGATGGTTGAGCGCTGGGCTGCCTGGAGCATTGCAGCATTCTTACTCTCATCGGGGTAAGTGTATCATCGGAGTGGGTGTCTGCAGAGCTGGGTACGGGTTCAACTGCCTGGCCTGTAAAGCATGGCCCAGGCTGAGCAGCACTGGCCCCAAAACCTGCTCCCCTGGTTGCCACACCAGCAGGGATTTCAGTTTTGACCCGTTGGTGCAGTGGCAGGTCAGGGAGTGACCGGTGGCCCACAAGGACCCGCTACTAAAAGCAATCTTTCCCTTCAGTACCCATCCCAGGGAGCCAGGTGGAAACCTGGTTGAAATCCTGAAAAGTCTGCTGTGGCTGTGACAGCAACTGATCCCACCCCCATGTGTTTGAGGAAGAGCAGATTGGCTTAATTAAGCATTGGGGAAGCAATCTGGTTTTCTTCTTAATCAGAGTTGGACAATTTCATGCAAATGAATTATTATAGGGTACATTATTCTCTTTGGTTTCCTACAGTGTTTTGCTGAGGCAGTGGAGGGACCATGTAGCAATTGCCACTGTGTTTCTCTTGTGGTGTCTCTGCTGTTTAAACCCCACAGCAGAGAAACTTTATGGGACAGTTCAGGAAATATTTGACTCTTTTCCCCAGTTTCTGCTACAACAAGAGTCATTGCCTTGCAGAATTAAGGCAACAGAGGAAGACAGAGGGCAAAGACACTGGGCATCTTTGCCAGGAGCAGGTAGTGCATAGCAAAACACAGCCAGTCCAGTCTAGGCAGACACCTCATATCCATGACCAGCAGCCCCACTCACCCAGAGCCATCACCACCGGGTCCTGGCCTGCCTGTTGAAGGTCTTCCCTCTCTCTCCCTTCTTTTTCAGGGAGAGGGTGCTGCCGTTTTAATAATAGCAACAGTGAACTCACTGTGCCTTAGTCCCCATTAGCTTGTGTGTGCCTCCAGGCAATATGTGATGGGCCTTGACGTTTACCATCAAGAAAATGAAGTCCTCCCAGTTTCAGGGAACCCTGTCCTGGTTTCATACCGAAGCATTTCATACCAACAGCCATTTCATTTCAATAAACTAGCAATAAGCCCTGCAAAGCCTGTGTATCAGCAAAAGGCTCTCCGCAGCTGCGACTGTCAGCAAAACAGAAGCTAACGCTGCATAGAGCTGGGTGCCGAGGAGGTCTGAGCCCTTGCCTGGGGTAAGTCTCGAGCACCATTTGCTGAGCAAGGTTCATCAAAGGGCTTCAACTCTGCTCTAGCCCTCCTCCACCCTGCTTGCAGTTGAGTTATCACCTGGGAGAGGAGGGAGCAGTGTAATACCAAGCTCCACAAATAATTGCTAAAGTCTTTACTCATTCTTTCTCTCCAAGGAAAAGCTCCTTTATGAAGGAGGAAGCCAGAAAAATGCTTTGTGTCTTTCACTGCAACGGCAACCAACTCCGAAAAAAATCTGTGTCGGTGTCTGGTGGGAATATTTGGAACATCAGGGCTTAGTCTGCTGCTTCTCATAAAAATCAGCAGGAATTTTGTGGCATCCTTCTCTGGCCCAACTCTCTCGCAATTTCTCTGGCCCAGGAGCCCCATGGCTGGAAACCCCTGCTAAGGAAAAGCGGAGTTTGCTGCGGAGGATATTTGAAGCAGAGGGGGCAGGCGGACTGCTGGGAGTTCCTTCGGCCTTATTCCCCCTGTAGCACCAAGACCTGATGTTCACTTTTGTTCCCTTTCGGTTCTGCCCAGAGGAACCTGTGGGTTTGCTGGTGTCCAGTGGGCAATGTGTGCAGCTTCGGGTGCTGGGGCTGACAGTGAACCAGGAAGATAAGCTATCTGTGAGCATAGACATGCCTCTAGTCTTTCACACCTTGTAGAAAGGAGGAGAATTTCTGAACAGGAAGAGGTGCCAAGAGAGGGGCTGGGCAGTGCAAGACTTGTTTCTCACCCTCTTTCCATCAGTGCCCACTGCTGACCCCATTTCAAAACAGGCTACAGAATCAAAGACCCCTCAGGCATAGTGTGGCAGTCCCTAGGTTACAAAAATTCAGGGATTTATTAACTGAGGGACGTGGGATATTTCTGACCCTGTGCAAACAGCAGAAATGTTCCACTTAGGGGCTAAGCCTTGAGATTTTCTAATGGCCAGAGCCCCTGTGACTTTTGTCTCGCAGGTCCCGTATGTCGGTACCCTGATACTTATCCACATGCTGCAAGATTTGAAAAACGTACTCCACAAGCCATTCTGCTGTTCAAGAAATGGTCATATGGACATTTTTCTAATCTTACAGCACAGTTTGGAGCATAACTCTCATGGGCTGCAGTGAAACTTCCGGGCAGGTGAGGTGGCTGAGGTAGCGGAGGTCTTGCAAGGTGCTGCTGGGCACTGCTGCTACAGCCAACACCGTGAGCAGCCAAGGACTCCAGTCTCTGCTCTATTCCCTAATAAAAGGCTGAAGAATCCAGGTCTGTGTATTAATCATCGCAAACCCAGCTCTCCACTGTTAGTATCTTCCCAAGGTTTTGTGTATCTTGGCACGTTTAGATAACCAGACGATATTTAGAGTGCTCTGCTGAGAAAAAACACTGGTAGCAGGCTCCTAGGAGGCAGCACCATGGGCTGGGTGAAAACTGCAGGATCATTCTGGTTTACGCTTGTTGCAAAGGGGAAAACCCAGGAGCACTGCACCATCGCCATACACTTGAGACGTATTTCGAAATGAGCCTGACACAGATGAGAAATAAAAGCTGGAAAGGCTGAACAAACATCCACAGCTGACCAGAGTCTGTTTGCACCATGGCCTGTGGAGTTTTTGTGAGCCCAGCAGCCCACAGGATGCTTTAGTTAGTGAGCTGCAGTGTTCCTGTTAATTTGGTGTGCTAACACCCAGTGCATCCATCCCTGAGAGGTTGCAAGGAATGAGCTGCATCCTTCTGCTTGCTATGCTGATGTTTCATGGTACCTTTTGTGTCGGTTCCAAGATGGAGAGAAGCATCTGAACACTAGGGATTTTACACCCTTACTCCACCATATGTGTCACACCGTGACCCCAGTTTTCACAGCTCCCTCTTTGGCCTAGGTCTTTTAGGTGAGGTATGGGGCTCTGCCCACAGCCTGTGCACCTGCCTCAAGGTCTAACTTGTGCTGCCTACTGCTTTTATTTGAACAAGTTTTCTAAAGTGTCATAGTAGCCAAACTTGATGGATTGCCTGCCTGAAGTAGCTGGATAATCAGCTGAAGTGTTTGTTTGGGTGTATCGATTTCTACATGTGTCCTATATTTTAATTGCTGAGTTCAGCTTGCAAACTGTTCTGGGGAACTCTTTCTGGTATTCTCTATTCCTGAAGTAAAAACCCCTTTGTCCATACATTTCCTGTTTTTCCTATGTAAAGGAAAATAGGATTAGATGTTTGAGTAAGTGGAATGTAGAGCACTGTGCAGCAGGTCAGTTTTATATGGGGCTGCTTTCTGTTGATGGGCAAGAAGATACTTCTGTTTGTTTTTCTTAGGCTTTGTGTTATTCTCTTAGTGTGAGAAAGGAGCCCTGCCAAGAAGGGATGAAGACATAGCTTAGCTATGAAGGGGAAGTAAAAAAAGGCTGACAATCCAGGAAAAATGCATGGCAAATGCAGAACTGCTTTTTGGGCTGATTCCCCTGAGCTGTGTGATGACTGGGGTGCAGAGGCAGGCTTGTGGTTCCTTAAGAGGCACCCACACACATTTTCTTTCCCTGCAATGTGTGTGTGTGACCCTAAGGTATTTCTGGCAAGTGCCCATCATGTGCCTGCCAGCAGCTGCCTGTGCAAAACATGACGGACAGATGTGCTGCCAGCCTGGAGGGGCTGAAGTTTTCCTAAGGCACAAGCCCATGGATATTGAGGAAACAGTCAGGAAGCATCTTCCCAGAAAACTATCTTAAACAGGAATAGATTCGGAGGTGGCCTTTCTCTCCCCTCCCAAAACCACCAGAGCAATTGCAGGTGCTGATGGGTTCACCAGTGTCCCATGGAATGGGTCTGGAATGAGACAGGAACCCTATGCTACCATTGAGCTAACGGCAGCACACCAGGTATCTCCTCTCCTCCTCCTGCTGCCAGAGAGGGGGGTAATTACCATATCCATTTTAGAAATGAAGAAATTAACACATGCATAGGCGGAAGGGTAGAGTTTTAAGAACTTGTGGGCGACCGAGATGCAAATGCTTTGGGAAACACCATGTTGCGCCTCATTTGCATCTAAATACTTGTACTGATGTGACTCAGAGGGCCACCTGCAATGACACAGGGAGCAGGAGCAGTGACGTAGGATGAGGTCCCTCACTGGGAATCCCTCGTTCCTCACTATGCCTGGGCCAGTTGCCCCCCTGCCTTTGGATCTGCTCCAGGGACAAGTGCTTCTGGGTTCCCCTGAATGGCAGCAATGGTGGGACAGGATAGGACGAGATGGTGTTTCTTCCTGCAAGGAAAACCTGCATTGGCAGCCTTGCTGTCCTCCCAGCAATTCCTCCATGCCCACTTATCTATTTCAAATAGAAATCTAGTTGAAGACTCAGCAGATTCATTTTGCTTCAAGCGTAGTAAAGCTGTTTTGCCTGCCTGAATATTGCCCTGGCCCAGGCCGGATGCTGTGTCACATGCTGGGCACCATCAACGCTCCTGGGCAGAAGGCAGAACCGACGACCCACGCTCGCTTCTCCCAGTCCCTGTAGGACATTGGACACTCCTCTTTGTGATGATGTCGGGGATGTTGAAAGTTATCGCCCAAGCTGAACTACAAAGGAGTAAGGAGATTACCTCTTACAGATATAATTATCTCTAATAGGTTCAGTAACTGTGTATGCAACCACTTCATCCTTAGGACCTCGGTACACTTGAAGAGAGCAACTTCCTGGTTTCTGTACAGGGTGTCACCAGGATCTATCGTAAATGAACCACCCTATTCCTAACCTCCATTTTCCAGTTCTCAGTACACTTGTGGCGTCACTTGCTCTAGAAAAACAGCCAGAGTCCAGCTCAGATTTTTTTGGGAGCTTTGAGTGACAATTTAACTAAAGGTCAAGAAGTACTCTTTCTGCTGCAGCCAAAGATTTTTCCTTTCTTTCTGAGTTCAACCAGTGAGTTTCCTGACTTTGTCATGGCTCTGAAGTCCATCTGCTTGACTATTTCTTTTGGAGCGTGATCCTGCCGGTTTCCCAGGGGGCACCTGCATGAGGAGCCGGGTGTGGCCCTCCTTTAGCAGTGACCTTTCCATGTACTTTCCCACTTTCTTTTTCCATATGAGCAGAGAAACAAAGGTCTTTGCTCCCAGTGATGGGACTTGCATTTATCCTCATGTGACAGGAAATGTAAGGTTGAAAAATGTTGTGGTTTTTATCCAAAGTCTTTACTGTAATGGGGATAAAAATATTCCAGTTGGCTTCCCTGTGCAGCATGACTTCAGTACAGTATTTGAATGACAGTATCCCTTCACTCGTGGCCACTTACATTGGTCCACTTTTCAAGGTCCAAAAATGAAATCCCTTTTTTCACAAGTAATAGCAAGGTGCCTTTCAAAAAAACAAAACAAAACAAAACCCAAACCCCCCAAAAATACCCCAAAAGAAAGAAAAAGGGATGAAAAAAATCAGTTCTATTTTCCTTTTCAGAAAAAAAAAAAAGTATGGAAACAAATGCATAAGCAATATGATGGGAAAACAGCCTTCATGTGGGATAGGCTTCTGCAGCTGAAATGCCGAATTCTGTATCAGTTTGAACTATTGCCAATCATCTGTTAACCAAAAATATTTGGTTGTTTCCACAGCTGACTCAAGGTTTTTTACACCCCTCCTCTGCAACTAGCAGGGGACTAGCAGCAGTAGGAGCCCAGGAGGAGGCAGGTTTGGGGAACAGGCATGAGTGTCACGGTGGCAACGCCATAGGTATATGAGAAGCAGCGTGCAGAAGAAGCAGGAGCAACAAGCACTGCTGGAAACGCCTGATTGCATGACACTGGTAACTCAGGAGCCTCACACTAGCACAGGAGGTGAAATAAAAGGACTCTGTGGTGAAACTGGAAATTGTCAAAGAGGCTGATGTTCAGCTGGGCAATGGGATCAATGGAGAAGCCCTTGAGAAATGTATGCTGCGACCTCTGACATCTCATCCCTTATCAGGTTTGAGCCAGTGTCTTCTGTGGCACAGTTAAGTGGTGAGGCAAGGTGGTTTTGGTGATAATAAGTGTTTTATTCTAGTGACCTTGTTTTTGTTGGATGTCTTGGCTTGGGCCTTTTGCTGTTGCTAATAGATTTGCTGAGGAACAGCGCTGCAACACAAAGAAGATGCCAATAGAAAACCAGTGAGGTCATTTCACACCACTTTCCTGATCTCCTTGCCTAGACTCCTCCAACCTTTAAAAACAAATTACAAATATGCTTAAATACCTACTCCCCAGGCTACTTGTCCTACAGGAGCCACTGCCTGTGCTCCAGGGGTTCCAAGGTGTCACTTTGGGAGGGTTGGGGCAAACTGGCATTTACCACTTCATTCGCAGTGGCTGGTATACAGAGGCGGCTGGGGACAATGAACTGTGCCCTGGGGACACCCAGCAAGCCTTGGCTCAGGGTGGCCCTCACACCTCTCAGGTCCCTGCTGCAGGCTGTAGGGTGGTGGTGGCATGGTGGCCCATTGGGCAAAGATGTCCTGGCCACAGAGAAGGAGTGCCCCACGTGCACATCTCTTCCTGGAGGTTTTTGGCCCTGGCCCCTTGGTGTCTTAATCCTTGCATACCTGTCACTGGTAAGGGTCCTGCACTGAGAGTAGAGGGTGCATCACTGCTGCTCTTTCCCTCATCACCTCCCTCAGTGGCCCCTCCTTTCCTGTAACTGTTCTTCTCTTTGGGAAGCGTTTTTACCCCCTGATATTTAGCTGCATTTCCCTCTTGCCTTTCATGCCCATAGTTGCTTCATGTCTTATTCTTTTTTTGCTTTTGTCTTGTTCAGAGCCTCACTGTGTGGACAGAGGGGCAGAGCTAGCATCTTCCCTCTGCCTCACCAAGGGCAAGGCTCACATCACACATTTCCTTCAGCTAGCACTGCTAGGTGAAAACCCACACTCCAAGAGTAGTTATGCATAGCTCAGTATTGATCTGTTATAAATTTTCTTGTTTTCAGGGTTTTCATTGAGAAGTTGACAATATAGTAGTGAAAACACTACTTGTGGGTGCTCAGGGTCAGAAGAAGTTGCAGCTCCCCCTTCTCAGGAGGAAAGATAAGCACAAGCTGCAACACCCAAACTGGAATCAGTGGCAGAACATCACTCCAGGAAGCATCATGCCTCTTCAGCGGGTGTTGGCTTTCTAAGGCACCTCAAATACTCTGCCAGAGTAATTAGTAGTGATCTGAATCAGACATCGCTGTATACACGTCTGTCTACAATGGTGACATATTTCGTCATACACCTGCAGTCAACAGCAATTTTGAGGCGGATACACTCCCTAGCCCACAGTAATCACCTGCCTTGTGCTCGTTGTCACCCTGTGTGGGCGGGAGATGTTTGTCCTGACCATCAGTCCTTTGGATTCGTGCTCAGGGCGAAGCTTGGGCGCTCATGGTGAGCATTGGGCTCCGTGGCTGAGCACTCCCAAAGCTGAGATGACCCTTCACTTGTTTGCCTGGTATCTGCATGAAGTCCTTGTTGTGCGCAGAGAGACAATCGCTTTGCACAGGTCCTCACGTTGTCTCCATGTTGTTCT
Source organism: Thinocorus orbignyianus (assembly GCA_013400375.1). Classification (NCBI taxonomy): domain Eukaryota; kingdom Metazoa; phylum Chordata; class Aves; order Ciconiiformes; family Thinocoridae; genus Thinocorus; species Thinocorus orbignyianus. The sequence continues at coordinate 659,377 of VXBW01001170.1, read as the reverse complement.
GGAAATCCCAGGCTTTCTGGGGGCAGTGAATGAAAAATAAAGGACGAAGCTGGGGGGAGATGTTCTTAGCTTAGCTGGGTCAAGACAGGCATTGCCTCTGTCAAAAAGAGCAGGTTTTGATCGTACTGTGCTTTTATTTGTTCTAAAGGGAAAAAAAAATGAGTAGTTTATTGGGTGCAGCACAGACATTTCACTCTCAGCCCAGTGGCTAGGTGAACACCTCCCAGTCAAACCCTTAAGTGTCTCACAAGAAAACTGGAAAACAGGGGGTATAGTGTTGATTTTCACTGGAAAACATTAATAACATGCAGCATGGACTCTGTCTTTTTTCTGACTACACTGTAAAATGTTGCCCGTTGGGCTGTGGTATAGGTGTAGCAACAGTCAGCCAGGTCTAGACACCGCCTCATGCTCCGAGCGGCCAGGCTGAGGTCATGTCTCCATTCACTTTATTTTATTAAGTCGTTGTTTAATTCTCTGTTTCCACAAAAGGCTTGTAATATGCAATGGAAGGAGGGGAAAAGAAAATTAACCACTGGAGTTTTGCAGCTCCTTCCTCGCTGTCTGCTGGAGCCCTTTTGGAAGCCAAAAAGGGGCCATGAGGTGTGAAGGTGCCCCTCACCCCTTTGTGTGACACCTGGGGACTATCCAGGGGCATATTGAGGCCCATGGGAGTGTGCAGGTGGAGAGCACCCATGGGTGGGTTGGTTGCCTGGGACTACCCAGCTGTGGAGGCAGCAGAACCAGCAAGGGAGACCATGGTCTTTGGCTCTCCCCTCACCTGGGTGGGCAAAAGAGAAACACCTTCTCAGAGAAGCACAATATAGCATCAGGAGAAAGGAAACCATGCAAGGCAAAAAGCTTATGTGTCTCCCAGGGCAGAGAATGGTGGGAAAGACAGAGCAAGAAGACATAGGGAGGAGACGCCAGCACTAGGCAGCAGGGAAGGGCAAAAGCCCTCCTTCCCCAGAAGGGAGCTATGGAGACACCAGTGCTGTGGAGCCAGCAGTCAGGGCAGAACAAGGGGTGTGGGTGAGAGGGAGGGAGACGCAGACTGGCGGTACCTGTTTTGTGCTATTTCACCTGTGACTGCTCGTTCAACTCTTCAGGTCTGCCTTTGTGCTTCTTTTTTCTTTTAATCGGCCCTCAAGATCTCAATGTAAACTTGCTCTTCTTACTCTGACTAGGCCAACCCTCCCGTCTTTGTGCCCTTTGTGCCAGCCAAGCTCCATCTCCTTCCCCAGAAAGCTCACTTCTCTCTGCCAGACCACAGTGGTCATCCAAAGCAGAAGCACGTGTGGGCTCCATCCAGGCAGCCTCTCCTCACCTCATCCTCCTGGGATGAAATGTGAGCACCTGCAGACAGTTGTGTGATTTAGATCAGCCTCCAATATCCTCACATTTCCAGGATGACAGTGGCTTTCAAGCTGCTTCTAGGAGGTGGATGAATGTGTGCAATGTGCCCTGTGGAGCTTCCTGAGATTTGGACAGGTGAATAGTTTGCTAGAAAGTGGAATAGGACAATCCTGTCTTCAGTGGTACCTGTGTTGGTAGGTTCTTCTAGGCCTGAAGCTTTGAGACATGGCATCAAGGTGCAAAATTACATGTATGTTTGTGGTAAATGTATTCAAAGCAAATGGACATTTCAGAAAGAAGGACTTACATGCCCTTGTCTTCCACAAGAAAGCTGGCATTTGATGGAGGCCCAGACAATATCCTTTGAAGCAGTATGGGGGGAGTATGGGATTTGCATAATTTTGGTGTCCCTTTCTCTGTTGCATGTTCCCAGTAGGGGATGTACTCGCCTGCAGGGGTGGTAGATCAGAATTATTCACATACCCCGTCTTGTGTTTCAGTTGCTTTGACAGTTTTCTAACTCCTGGTCATGGTGGGACACCCCTGCGGATGGGACACACAGGGGCCATCCCAAGGAATTTCACAGGTGCAATGTGTCTCAGGACAGAGGATGGAGATGTCTGGGCACTGGGAAAAGACAGTCAATGGGAAGATGGTGATGTCCCTTCCATGAGTCAGGAAGGCTTCTGGCTCTGTCCAAGCCCCAGGAGCTGTGTGGGGGATGATGGTCTAGGGCTCCCTGCCCCCCAGCCAGCTGAGTCCTTGCCTTGTCATATCATGGAGCATCACTTGCAGGCAAGACAAGCTGATCGTCTTCTGCAGTCTTCTGGACACCCAGCCCCCTCCATATGTGGGTGCCAATGGCAGCCGAGACACTCACTTACCAGACAGGAGGCACTGACCTGCCACAATGTCCTGAGCTGTAGCTTTTTTTTTCAATTGTAGGAAATCACTTTCCTCTCCATGAATGCCACGGGGGTGATAACCCACCTTGTCTCTCAAGGGTGGCTCAGATTCCAACCAAAAAAAAAAAAAAGATGTTTTTTGTCTGCTGCATTGGTCTCCAGACCTGACACTTTCATGTGACGTTACCTGCTAAGTACTCTCATATGACTCAAGACCACAAAAATAATAAAAATACCTAATGGGGAAACTGGTCTGCAGGGTGTTACTTGTTTGCTCTTATTGTCCAGGACGGGTAACTGCTGCTGAAGACCTTCTACTGCATAATTACAGCTCAGCCTGAGCAGGTCTCCCAGTCCATACGGCACTACTGAGTGTCTTATGTGTCTATTGCTTCCATGAATGTAGCTCCTGAGGATAATTACGTGCACGGGAGGAGGACAGGGTAGAAACCTGATCAGGAGGATAAGGAAAACCTGCTCTGCTCCACCATGGGATTACATGCAAAAGCCCAGTATTGTCTGAAGAGAGGAGTCAAGATACCATCGGCTACTGCTGTTATTACACCCCAGAATTCATCAAGGGCTGAAGACAAAGAGCCAGTTAATTATTTATGACATATGCATAAAAAGGGAAGGCAGGAACATGCAAAGGGCTATTTCATCGTTTTTCAGCCTAGCGAGCCTGCCTGATTCGTCTTAACCAGCTCTTCTTCTTTTAAGTCTAATTTGAAATTTGCCAACAAACTCTTCCCCTCTGGTATTGGTCAGGTCAGGGATAAACTCAGACTTCTGCTCTGCTTGCTTAATTGGTACCTCTGAACCTGGGGTTTATTTTGCCTGCCTGCTTCAGCTTGTCTCAGGCCTTACTTGCAAGGTCTCTGGGGGAGGGCTTGTTATGTATAACGGGCTAACATTTTTCAAATGGCACAGCTTTTCCCCTTGGAAGAAGCTGATTCATCCACACGGAAATGTTTTGTACAATGGTCTGGACTTTGCTTAAACTTCCAGTTGAAAGAATGATCAAAGTGCCTAATTTTGATACGACCAAAAGCTTTTCCTCTTGTCTCATGTTGCAGTGTGGTGCAATGGACCTGCCTGGCAAGTCAGGGACCGTGTTTCCCCAAAGGACACGTGGGAATGTGCCTGGGTGTGGGCACAGGCACTGGGGCCACTAAGGAGACACAGTCCCCTGCTGCATCTGACACTGCATAAAACTCCTGTGCCTTCAGCAAGGCTGGGAACTAATGGGAACAGTGCTGAGCTTCAGGCCAGTCTCCTCACTTCTCAGAGGTTCACCTCTACCATGGCCTTCTCTGAAGACCTGTCATGTGCCCTTTCCATCATGTGGGGAGGGTCCACAGGCTGGTGCAATGCATGCCTGCATGTCTTCCTCTTCTCAGGAGCAGCTCTTGCTTTGCTTTTGAGCATTTTCCATCAAGTCTGAAGCACCTCCAGCCTAGTGACAGAGTAGTGTGTCCAACTGTGGACTCCTTTTTCTATCAATTGATTGTTGTGCTCTCAACTGTACCCCCTCTTTTAGACTCACTCCTCAAGATCACATTCATTGTAGTGTAACAGGACATTTTTGATGAGCATGCTGTTGTTGAGATTCACAGGGCAGGCTTTGTACTGCTTCTGAAGAACGTACATTTGGTAGAGGTTATTTTTCTGGAATGGTTTAAGTGGGCACATGGAGAAGAAACTGAACATGTCCCTGCAGTGGTTTCCTTTCAGTACAAAGCTGCCAGAAGGTCTGGATTCAAGACCAGCCTGGCCTCAGCCTCTGTGAGTGTTTCAGGAGGGGCCTGTGGCTGAGCTGACCAAAAAGGCTGACCTCTCCACCAGGAGAGACAGTGGCTTGCAAATGATACTCCCTGGTTCTCATTCCCCAGTGGTCGGTCCCGCTGCCCTCCCTGAGCGCCCAGGAAGGACGTCCGTATGTCACCATTACTTTTCTCCTTGTGCAGCATGCTTTACTTGTTGTTTTTTAAGCAGGTCCAGCTACTGCCTTGTGGACTGGTGAAGTGAGCGGCATGCTGTGAGATGTGGAACTGAACATGATTTCAGACGGAGAGGCTGGGGTGGCAAGCCATGTTATGAATTCAGTGGTAATCGTCAAAGACTGCTAGGAACCAGGTCATTCCCACCTATCTGTAGCCACTGAGAAAACAGCTAGGGAAGAAAGAGTGAATTTTGGGTATGACAGATACTGCAGCATGGAACTGGGCCAGGGAGTCTTCCCTCCCGGGTCAACCAGACTGGAAGTTACTGTGAATGGAACACTGCTGCATGTTTGATGGCTTTATGCACTTGCTTCTAGTGTGCACGTTGGACACATCAGTTGGGAGTCCAAGCAAAAAGAACTAGAGACGAAGGGCAGGAGATACAACGTCCTCCTCATCCTTGGTGGCATCCTGTTTGTCTGAGGCCTGCAGAGATGGCTAAAGCCATTGCATACCTGATGAGTGGTTAATTTGACAAAATTGGAGCAGGAGCCTGTATGTTTAAGGGACTCAAAAACCAAAACCATGTCACCTGTTATTTCAGGAAGTCACGGGTTTTGCAGCTGAACTTATATGAACTTTTTCCTCAGCAGGGGATTTTGGCAGGAAACCTTATTATTTAAAATTTGGTGACCTACCAGTAGTTTGCTTCAAGAGGATCTATCATGCCCTTAATTATGATCCTTAGATCCAGGACTTTTATTTCGTTTAGGTGAACAAGTGTTGTGAAATGCCTTTGTGAATCAAATCTAATCAAGTCAATATTCTCCAGCTGGAGCCTGGAAACCTGCCCAGAGTGCGTGGCAGGGGAGGACGGTGCAAGAGGCAAGGAGTGATGACAACCTGCCAGAGGAGAGCTGAAAAAGGTGGAGCAGTCAACTGGCCCTTGCAGACAAGGAGATTTCTGTGCTTTTCTTCTCTAAAACGCCTGAACTCCAGGACACACTGGGCGTGTGAGTTTACTCCAGTGAGCCCGAGGCAGTTTCAATTTATGCAACTGCTGTTTGCTCAGCAGATGAGAGGCCCAGCTCTCTCTGATGTTCAGAGAACAGACTCTCCTGTAGCTCTCTCCAGCGTTCAGATGGGCGTCTGCCCAATGCCAGGTGTGAATGTGTTTTGTGTTTTTCCGTGCCATATTTATGAGGGGGCTTCAAAACAAGCATCCGATGACCCTGTAGAGATTTAAGAAGAAAGGATCAGTATTCAAAGGGCAGAGTGTGCAGAAGGAAGGGACGTATTCCTGAGTTTTCATTCTGGATGTGTGATGGTGATTCACCTCCAGGGTTGGTGTGGTGCATACCAAGGGGTCTTGGGTGCAGGGCTGTGCAGCCTTGTGAGCCTCAGTGCTCCAGAGGGGTTGCTGATACAGCTGCAGTGGCATCTGGAAGGAGGACTCTCTTCAGGGCCTCAGTGCATCCCCAGGCCTTTCTTGAGTGATCTGCTGTGACAACACATGAGCAGGTAGCAACACTTCTGGTCACTTTGGGGAAACTCTGGGATCCCTGCCTCTGGAGGAATTTGTGTCTGTGGTGCAGCTCCACAGCTGCATCGTGTGCTGGCAGTGTTTGCAAGCACCGCTGGGGTCATCAGAGACACTGGCAATCCAGTCTCTCCCCCAGAGGGACCTGCAGCTGCAAATTGGTAATTTGGGATGTGCTGATGTATCTATTCTGTACTGATCTGCACAGCTGGAGCGACCAGCTTGACTTGACAAACGCTAATCCGAGAGGCAGAGAGGAGTCTTCTTGTTCTCCCATGTCTCCTCATGGGAGTCTATGGCACTGGAAACACAGCACCGTCTGGCACCAGCACTTACCACATGCTTATTAATGGTGAAATTAGGAGAGAGCAAGCCAGCATGTCAACTGGGCTGGGCACAGACCGGCTGACTGACAGCCTTCAGGAAATGCCAGGGTTCACAATGTTAAATGAGAAGGCTGCATCAGCTCGCCCCTCCTTCGCAGCAGACAAGCAGATGGGTGCGTCTTCTGGGTGACCATTGCATCCACGGGCTGTGTTGCTGTGTCACGCTGTGCAGGGGTCTCAGGTCTTTTGGGAATGGTGAGGAGCAGGAGCCCTGCAGCCCAGGAGGAGAACCATTGCTCTTCAGTATTGAATCCAAAAATACCCAATGTGACCTGAACAGGATCTAGGACAGCCTTGCGTCAGGTCTGAAGTACACGTCTGCCTTTTAAAAACAATCAGCAAGTTTGATTACAGCCTGATCAGGGAGACAAACAGTGCGACTGGTATTTATCATCGGGACTGTAATTATGCCTGCAGGTCCCATGCCGCCTGGGCCCCACTGTGGCAAGGGTTGTACAAGACATGATAAAAGACCATCCCTGGCCTGAAGAAATTAGAATCTCATTTAAAACATCCCAGGAGGGCGAGCCAAATGGGGATGGTGTAAGGGACTGAGATTGGGAAAAAGCAGGGTGAGTTTGATTACAGATAAAGCCGCTTCCCAGCGGATCCTGCTGAGCCGGGAGGGGTGCCGGCACCTTTGCCGTGCCACACCAGCCTGATGGTGGAAATGGGCACACGGGGAGTGGAGGCGAGATGCCGTGTTTGAGATAGAGAAGGCTTTGAATAGAGAAGGCGTGAGGTGGGCTGCAGCTATATATATATGTATGTGCGTGTGCGTATGTTCAGAGGGGGAGGAAGGAGAGAAGGCTCTTCTCCTCGAGGCTGGTGGAGGATGAGGGCACACCGAGCCCTCTGCAAACAGCGGCGACCACCGTCCCGGGCAGAGCANGATACTCCGGCGGAGCTCTCGGAAAGGGGCACCCCTGGAGGGTCTCGGTATCCACATCCTTCCCCTGCCGCCCCAGAGGGCTGGAGAGAGCAGAAGTGATGGGCGAAGCCGAGAACAACGCCCTGTCCTCGCCGGGGGCTGGCAAGCAGGAGAAACCCGCACAGATAGTGCTCAAGCAACCCCTCTCGCCCAAGGAGAGCAGCCAGAAGTGACTAACCTGAGCTTGGGGCAAAGCCGGGCAGAGTACAAATGGTAGCTCTTTGATTTATTAGTAGTATTATTGATTCTCGCTTCTGTCTCGGCGCGGGTTTTAGAACAGCTGCCAGCTGGCTGGCCTCCAGCTGCTATAAAGACACCTACAGCTGGCGCCGCCTCACCTGCCTGCTGCACCTTCCCAGTGCGGGAGGCGCTGGAGAGCTTGGGCCCCACGTTTTTCCTGGAGAAGAAATATCTGGCACTCCTCGGGTTGCCTGCTGGTAACTATTTACACTGGGCATCACAGCTTTCTGGTTACAGATGGGGCTTTTCCGCTCCTAGAAAAGAGCCCAGGACAGTTTAGTGCTGTTTTGGTGTATGCTGGATCCTCTTCTTTGGGCGGAGGAAGGCTGAATTGTGCAGCCCGCAGGCTGAACATGCTTTCCCCTGTGTTTTCCTTTCGAGAGCAGTCTTCTGCAGGCTGCAGATTTGGTGAGCTCTGTTCGGGAATCTAGCCACAGGGGGAAGGGAGGTGTCTCAGTCCCCCAGCAATCTCTGTGAGAAAGGTGTTTACCCCCTCACTGAGGAGAGCCAACCTTCCCCTTCTCGCCAGAAGCCTGCTCAGCAGGGTTGCTGCAGGCGAGTCTGTCCTCCTTGCATCTGCGCCAGTAACTTTGCTCTCCCGGTGCACAAAGGGCAGCATTTAACCATGCTATGTTTTCAAGCAATCTTAACTTAATTCTCCCTTGAGCAGATTTTAATAGCTTTCTCTGCTTCCACTGGCTTCAGGATTTGCTTTGATAATTAAAGAGCCTGAAATTTCATATGTTTCTTTATGACGCCTGAAATTTCTTACAGAAATCCATTTTCTCTTCCAGTTTGAACACATTACCAAGTCTAATATGAGGTGACAGCCTAGAATTTCATGCAGTGGGGCATACAACTGAACAACAGTGTCTCTGCAGGCTCCTGCCCTCCGATACAACTCATCCACAGGGTAGCTTTGGAAGGAAAAGTCCTTTCCTGGGCATACTTAATCCCTAGCACCCCTGCATTGCTTGTATTTTTATGCACAAGTATTTTGGTGTATATGTTTAAAGCACTTTGCAAGCAGTAGGTCACCACTTTTGGGTGGCTGAGAGTGGCAAGGTGATATTTGCTTTGGTTTCTGGTGTGGCCAGCAGTCCCCCAGGCAAAGCAGGGAGCAAAACACATGAGCAGCAAACCTTTCTCCTTCGGCTTCCTTGGGCTTTACTCCGTTCATGAGGGTGTTCCTCGGTTTAAAGGGCTTCCCAACCTTGACACAGCTCAGTGCAAGTGATATGAGCTGCAGCAATACAGGCTGCTCTCACTGCTTCTCTGCAAGGTCTCATAGTTTGTTCTTCTCCACAAGTACCACCATAGGGTTATGGGATTCTGTGACAGCCCTGCTTTTGGGTTTAAAAAAAAAATAATAATCGATTCTGGCACTTACCTTTCTAGAAAGAAGCTTCACAACGTAACTGGAGCACACCCAAGAGACTGAAAATCCAAAGAGAAATTAAAATAGCCTGCATTTGATTTGATGTTAAAGCTGGCAATTTTGAAAGCACATTTTATGTGCAGGGGTGGGGAATGTGTGGATTTTGATTCACTCCTTGATTCTGGAGTTGGAAATTACTCTCAGTGCAGGTGGAAGTATTTGCTTCCACCACATGTCTAATGCAGAACTGGCCTGTGTGTAAAACTATAGAGCAAATGATGGCTGCTGAGATTTGGCAGGACCGTTCTTATCTGAATTAGTTTTAGAGATATCTGGGCCCAGAGATGCAAGCTGGCACTGTTCCGGTTGTGCATTATGCCACCAAACCATCTCACACAAAGCTCCCTTCCCACAGGTGGGGATTAATGAGCACCACTTGTTTCGGTGCTTGCTGGTGTCTTTCTTCCCTCCAACCTCTTCAGCAGCTGCCAGTTTGCTAAGATGATTTCTGACTGTGGCAGGTGGATGCAATTTCCTTCCACGACCATTGCAGGAGCTCACACCATTTACACACACACACACACCCCTGTTTACTGCCCTTTTAGGAGGTGTAGAATTAGGTGTTGGTGTGTAGAATCCTGCAGAGCAGGAACGTCTTTGAGGGGGTTGAGGATCTTCCTCCCAGAGCACAGTTTATGGAGGCTTGAGGCCGCTGCTAGACCCCCAGTGCTCAGGAGACTTTGTGTGGCCTCTGGCAAGGGCGATGTCTCTGTCACCAGCCAGCCTGGGCCTGAGCAGCACTGCCCCAAGCAAGGGACTGTCTGACCCTGAGGGGAAGACTGAGCTGGGCAGGAAGAAACTTCCTGGAGAGAAGCACCTGGCAGGGCTCCTCCTGCCTGGAGTGGGGCAGTGGGCAATTCATGAACCATAGGTTGCTGTGGAGTGAAGGGAGTGATGCAGCATCTGGACAAAGCATAAGCTACGCAGTCATTTTAGCTGCGTTAATGCATATGGTCCTGCTTGCCTGGGGTATTTAGGGCATGAACAAACCCCTGCATTCCTACAGATAAATTAAATGATGCTGTTGTCCTGGTTTAACCCCAACCAGCAACCAGGATCATGATGGCTCTTGCTCACCCTCCCTTTTCCTCCAAGAAGTGCTGGGAGAAAAGGAGGGGAAAGGGAAAAAAAAATATTGTGGGTTGAGATAAAGATAGTTTAATACAACAATAATGGAAAAGGACAATAAAAATAATAATGATGATGTAAAAGAATATACAAGAAACAAGTCACTCACTACCTGGTGAATTGGTTGCCCAGCCCAACCTGAGCAGAGATTGTGGGTTTCCCCCTTGCTGACCAACCCCTGTTTATATACCAAGCATCATGTCTACAGTACAGAATATTCCATTGGCCATTCTATTCTATTTATGCTCCTTCTCAACTGCTATGGGAAGCTGAAAAAGTTCTTCACTAGTATAAACATCGCTTAGCAACAACTAAAACAGTATGTGTTATTGACATTCCTTCCATACCAAATCTGAAAACAGAGCAACCACTAGAAAGAAAGCTGAAACCACTCAGCTGAAACCATGGCAGCTGTGTACAACAAATACTGTATAATAGGTTTATTAAAGGCTGGAGAAGGCTTTGGGCAAAGATGTGGGCAGAGATGTGGATGGATTTAAATTCACCTACATGATATTTTTGTATATAGAGGTATTTAAAACCAGCTTACAGTTGGCAAAGTTGCATTAAGTTGAAAAAAGAAATCAGGCTGGATACAAGGAAATATTTTTTCCCTGTGAGGACAGTTGTACACCAGAGTGGGTTGCCCAGAGAGGATGTGCAGTCTGCATCCTTGGAAGTTTCCAAGATTCAGCTGAGGAATCTGGTCTGGCCTCATTGCTGACCCTACTGTGAGCAGGAGGTTGGGTTGAGATCTCCTGAGCTCCTTTCCAATCTGAATTATCCTTGACCCTGCCTCTGTTCCTGGAAGGATTGGGCTTCGCCATGCAGCCATGGCTCAAGTGGTCTCTGTGTGAACACCCATGCAGACAAGTGCTCACCCCTTCCCTCCCTCTCTCCCTCCCTTTCCGAGCAGCTGGTATTTTGCTGGCGAGTGATGTCATCCCATTTGCTTACTTAAGAAAGGCATCATTAGTGAGTAAGTAATTTATGTAATGCTGCTGCTAGTGCAAACTAAGGTAGAGCCGGGTTAAGCAGGTCCAGGGCAATGAGGGCACGCTCTGCATAGTGGGCTACAGAGAAGATTGCTGCAGAAGGCTAGCGGGCGGGATTACAGGAGATCAGAGGATTGAGGAACGCTGGGTTTGTTTCCTGTTCCCCATGACCTACACAGGCAGAGCAGTGATGGGAGAGGGTTCTCAGTCTGCTGCCGTAAGGGAGCTCAGTAAAGGCGTGTTCCCTGGCAGTGCTCTTTACCCAAAAAGACCTGCCTTTGGAGATCAAACATAGGCTGAGTTTAAAAAAAAATCTCTTAAAAGATCAGTCACTGTTGTAAGATCACTTTTTTTCCTCTGCCTGTGGACTTCTGTACCAGTTTTGCCTTGTGAGGCTGTACCAAACTCCAGAGCTACTGAGGTGCTGTAGCAGTTAGGGACTACAAGGTGGGGGGATGCATGGACCTCACGGCAACAGCAGAAGCTGCTCTGCAGACTTGAGGGAAAAGTAAATTAAAGGCAAAACTCGGGAAAAGAAGAAAGGAACTGCTTGGAGGTTATTTGAGCAGTGGATGAACCCTTGTGGTTTCTTCTCCTCCATGTGTGTAACTGTTGCTGGATATGCTTCAGTATCACTTAGAAATAGCGGTGCTCTTGTGGAGCAGAAATGGTGCATAACAGAGTGTTTGCCACCAAAGATGTATCTCAGACCAAACAAAAGATGAATAAAGAAAGGGCAGCAGTTGGAGAGGGCTGGGCAGGGGACACGGGACTCTAAAGCACCTGTCTCCTTACTGACCATACACCTCACCTTTGCAGATGTGTGTCACACTCTGGATTCTCCTGAACTCTGAGGGAATTTGAGTGTAGAGGGCTTACACCTGTCACAGCTCAGGTCAGTCTGACCCTCCCCACCTCATGTAATTGAGCAGATGATGCTCCTCTCCAGCTTAGCCTATGCAACACTGGTTTGCTCATGTTGCTAATAAAGGGCTGGTCTGGATTAACACACAGGGCTAGGTGATCAGAAAGGAAAAACAATGTAAACATGTAGCCCTTTGGTAGGCAGGGTAATAATCATTAATCACTGACTCACTAACAAGGATTTTGCCAGTGTAAAAGAATAAATGTAATAGAAGAATGTCCTAAAAACGCCATTGGCTGTAAGGAAGGAGCCCAACGCCAGGGAAGAAAGCAGAACTGGCAAAGCAAACCACATAAACATTATTGATTTTCAGAGTTCTGGAATGTTCTTAGGAGAACTGTCAGCATATCTTAGGTGACTAGCGGTGAGGGGACAGCTTCTACTGAGGTTCAGGGCAGCACAGTCTGTTCTCCTGCTGACCTGAGACCCCTTGCTGGGAATCTGGCAGCTGTGAGCACTGGGTGGGTACAGGCTGAAAGCCTGGAAAGCCACCAGTGCCAGCTGCAAGTCAGAGGAGCACAGCTGGGTGTACAGCTGGGGTGCAGGGTGGAGGCTGTTCTGAGGTGGATGCCACAGGCTGGTCCCTTCTGCCAAAACAGCAAGTGCCGAAGGAGCTAAGCTGCAAGCCCCGTGAAGAGGAATTGCAGTAGTCAAGCCTGTGCCATGAATGCTTGTATTTCTGTTGAGAGACCCTGATAGGATCTAAGGAAGGGCTAACAGGAGAGGAACAACTTTGACACACGTGAGCTCTCCCGGGCTTTCCCAGGAAAGGAGGGGCTGAAAGGGCTGTGGTGGCATGCCTTCTGCATCCACCTCCACCCTATCCCTTCCAAGAGGAAGCTGGAGAGGGAAAAGGGGATTTTCATCCTGACAGCAGCTGCCAAGTACTATATCTTTGCTATAATTTGGGCTAAGGACAAAGTATCCCTGATTCACCTGGGAGATTGCTGCTCCCGATGTAAATCACAGTGCAAGAGATACAGAGCTGGTTACTAACTTGGTCTTACACCCTTCCCTCAGCCTAATGTGGGCACAGGCCCTACCTAACAGTTTTATTTGTGCATTTAATCACAAGTTCATTTACCACTGTGGACTGACACTGGTACCTGAGCCTTCTGGGCGTGATTACAAAGAAAGTAGGAATGCACTTCTGTCCCTCAAGCTGGAGCCCACTGAAACTGAGATGTAGTAGCTCAGCTACCCTCTGTGGAGAGGATGGGCTTGGGACCTGGAGAGGACCCACCTTCTTGATCTCCTCCTGGCTATGAATGCTGTCTGCACTCCCTCCCTGGGGGAAGCTGCCTGATTTGGGAATCCATCCCCAGGTTCCATCCCTCGGGCTGTCTGGCCAGAGGGAGCTGCTCTCTCCTCAGCTTGGTTTCTCTATGTGTTTGGGCATCCCAAAGGACTGTGCGCCAGTGTGTTCAGCCAGTCTGAGGGTGACTGAAACTGTACAGAGTCTAAAAGTATAATTATTTGTTACTATACAAACCTAACTAAATACACACTTATCGTGCTATGCACTGTTTTTCACCAAAGCTATTCCTATATTCACATTCACTGGCAATTAGAAGTTTATATAGGCAAATCTAGCTAAAGATATGAATGTTGCTGCTCGATTATAATGACAAATTTCAAAAAGAAAGAAAGAAAAAATAGTGGTTCTCTTTGTTCTGCCTTTCTTACCTGAAGTAAAAACCTGGTTAAATCAGCTAACCGTTATCCTACACTTCAGAATAATGCTGCTAAAAATGAATCATCAAATTAGCCTGTCATTTTTCTGTCGCTCACTTGAGATTCAAGCTGTCCTTCTGCAGAGCTTTTAATTTCCATTAAAATGCATTGCCACAGGTGCATGGAATTTCAGGAGCAGCAGCAGTGATCAACCCCAAACCAGCTCAGCCCTCCTCTCTTTCAAGCATGCCCTGCCTGGCCAGGGCTGTCCTGCTCACTGCTCACTCAGTGAAATTTTGCTTCTCCTCCCTGCAAAGACCCTCTTGTAGCAAACCCAGCCGGGAGGGCAGCCCCACTCTCCTGCCTGCATGCCCAAACTGTAATCCATGGGATGTCCTGCTGTTCCAGGGAGGCTCCATGGTTATTCTATGACCCTGGCATGGACAAGTGGGGCTGGTGACCTGCCCCAGCAGAACCCCTCACATCACCCACAGAACAGTGGCTGTGCTGCTGTGTGCTCGTGTTGGGAAACAGAGGGCAGCTAGGAGGGTTTTCCTGGGAGCTTTGTGAGGCCAGCGGGAACCTGCTGTCGTCTGTGAGAGTGAGCCAGGACAGGGGCCCAGATGTGAGCAAGAGCGATCTTCTCTCCATCGTGGCAAGTCTCCAGTGCTGGGATGAAGCTGGACTTGGCTCAGATGGCACAAAGACCAGCTCTGGCAAGAGCCCAAGCATCTGCGCTGGAGAGCCTGAATGAGAAAGAAAAGTGGGCTGATAGTCTCAGCAGGTGATGTATGGAACCATCTTTCTCTGCTGAAAGCAAGAGGCGCAGGTCAGCTCCAAGGAGTACCAGCCCACTAACACCAGCAACACTGGAGACACAGTGCTGGCATTTCTGCCACAGATGGAGAGTCCTGTCAGTTTTTACAGTACTTCATAGGTTACAAGTGTGCTCTAATGAATAGGAGGCAATGTTATTTGGGTAGTAATGCACATTCATATTTTGTTTGGCTATTTTGGTGCTGGAGGAAATTTTTTTCTCTCCACTGGATCATGAAGAGGCCCACACTGCTCCCATCTGTTCCAACAGTGAGCATCCTTGATTGATCAACTGGCTAAACTCCCTCTGCGATTCTGTTCCTTTGGTGGTTTGCTTGTCCTGAGTTCCTCAGTTTTATCTTGGAGCCTCCAGGATCAAACAGAGAATTTTTAAAACTCCAAGGAGAGTCTAGAAGTGAATTTATTTCTAGTTTTAGCAGGAGGACTCAAATGTGTTGGCTGGTGCACAGCCAGTGCACAGCCAATGCATAGGCCGTGCCCGAAGCCAGCTGAAGCACTTCGCCTGGTGCAAATTCCCAGTCTCTCAGTTTAATTTCTTCCATCCACAAGCTGCCACTTTGATTTTTCAGACATTCCCCCTGCTTAATGCTAATTATAGGGTGTCACCAGTAGTTTCTAGACCTTGCTTGGCCTTGCTTTTCCTCCCCAGGTTGAAGTGTCTATGCATCACACCACTAGGGCCACAAAATGTTTGCCAGTTGAAATCAGCTTTAGCCATGGTGTAGTCTCTGAACAGTCCTTGTACACAGGTGTTCATGCCAGCTTGAAGCAGGCATCATTCTGCACTAATAGCGGTGACTTTTCCTAAGGACAGACCTACAGCAAAGCCGATGAGTGTTTGCCATCACATCAACTCTTTCCAGAGCAGTGCTTGAGGACATGATATTAATAACCTGGTACAGACATGTTCAGGCACAATTGGTGCCTGGTGATGAAATCTAAGCTGAGTTGTTTCATAGTAGTTCAAGTTAAATAGATGGTTGCAGGCTTGAAGGTATCTGTGAGCCAGGGTTTTTACAGTGGCAGAAGCAGGCTGTGGGAGGAAGGAACATCTTGGTGCTTACACCTGCCACATTCACAGTAAGCAACAGAAATTTCAAAATAGCTAAAAGCCTGCTCATAGTGCAGGGGGTGCATAATCTTGCAGTAAAACTCCTCCACTTCAGGTAATGAGATTTCTGCTCCTTTCCACTTAAAAGTTGTTGTGTGCCTTTGGTGCTGCTGGCTGGGAGCGCTGCCAGGGCCAAATCCTTCCTTCAGCTCTACACAGTGGCTCACTTTTGACCTGTAATATTTGTTGTTTTGGTTTTTGGTTTTTTGTTTTGGGTTTTGGGTTTTTTTCAGTAGAAACTGTCAATCACATTAAGCAAAGATCATCAAGATTTGGGACTGGTTTGCTTATTGCCACCTCTAATCAGAGTTGCATCAGGAAAGGATGCTCTCTCCTGGGCCCTGACTGGTTCCCACCTGGGAAGAGAAGTCAGAGCTCCTGGTAGCTCACCTCTGCTTGCAGAGATCAGCCCACGCTTGATCCCAAACTCCCCTGGAGTGCAGGAAGCTCAGCTCATCTTTGGTTTGATAGCTATTTTTTTCTCAAAGGTGGTAGTGACTGCAGTTGAAAACCATCAGTTTCTAAAATACCACCCCCCACTTTGAAAATATAGTTTTTAACTCTCTCGGAGAACCTTGAAACTTGTGCCACAGTCACAGGAAGCAAAAGCAGCGATATTAGGAATAAACGAATGAATGAGATGTACCTCATCCACTGCTGAAGTTTGTTTGTGCTCAGAGCTGTCATGTCTGGGACTCCCTGGCCAGCCCATCGCAAGCCTTTGGGGTAAGCAGTGACTCATCCCCCTCATTCTGCTTTTTTACACCTCCACACATCTGCCCGTGTTTTTAGAATTGCACTGCAGTGAGAATAACAGTTTGTTTACTCAGTGAAGGCAGCATTACTGGTGCCTCAAGAAGCTCTGGATGGTCCTGTTATCAGTGAACAGTGTCAGCATTTTCCTTCACGTAAGTTATGTGAAACTGTTTTAACAGGTTGTCAGAAATAACACAACAAAATAAATGGAGAGGGTTTTTTTTCCAATAACTGCAGTTTGACATAGGAGGAGATGGAATTCGTGTGCCTGTGGCTTGTAAGTTTCTGAGCCCCTCTTCGACCAGCCTGTACTGGATCCTCTAACTCTGCAGCAGCAGGATCTCGGGTAGTATGTGGCCACCTTCCCCAGAAAAACATTTGAGAGGAGAGGCTTTGTGTTTGCAGAACCCAGAGATGCTGAAATGTCAAAGGAAGGAGATTTCCTTTGCATTTCCCTGGGACTTTGGTCATGATTTCCAGATGACATCTACCTCCCAAAGGCCAGGGAAATAAAAGACAGCTTTGCGTTAACTGACATGCTGGGGAGACTAGGTCTTACCTGCCAGCTTCGTCCAACAGGGATCCTTGCAAAAGGGACACAGGTAACTCCCAGTGTGTCAGCGGTTCCCTCACAGACCCTGGTGAGTTGCTGCTGGTTTCCTGTCCTCCAGGCAGCAGATGCAACTGTGCAGAAGAGCTGTTTTCCACACAGACGGTTTCCTCAGACCAAGCTGAACTCTTAACCTGAGTAGATGCCTAATCTGAAACCTGCTAGTAAAACAATAACAGCACTGGCTTTTTAACTTTAAAGATATTGATTCTTCTTATAGTTGAGCATCTTTTACTTCAAAGTCAGCAGTTTACTCTTTTATTTCCTTATTGCACATTTATTAAAACCAGACTTTTGTGACCCTTATGGAATCATGGAATTGTCAGAGTTGGAAGGGACCTCTAGAGATCATCCAGTCCAACTCCCCTGCCAAAGCAGGATTGCCTGCAGCACATTACTCAGGACTGCTTCATTCCCTTCAAGGTGGCTTCTAAATACATGTTTAAAAATCCTAGGTGTGTGTCCACAGGTCTGTGCATAGCAGGGCAAATGGGAGTGAGAGCTGGTGATAGAGGACAGCAGGAGCTCTTGATTTCCTGCTCTCTCTATTGCTTTCAGACACCTCTAAAACAAGGTGCTCCACAGCCATGCCATGCAATCTGCAGCAATGAGACTTCACTCTATCCTCATCATTTTGATTTCTTTCTATACTTTTTTTCTGACCTGAAATACTAATCCATGCCTCTGTGCCTTGTTGTCATTCAATTCCAGCAGCACAACTCCTGTAGTGCCTGGAATACAGTTTACCCAGTGGCATGAGGTCTTATTCCTCAGCCCAAAGTCTGAGTGAAAGGATAGTTTAATAGAAGTAATCAGCTCTCAGAATTGTTGTGCAGAATGTTCATGTATCTTCTCCCTTTCCTAGACACGTCCATCATTGAATCATCCCCAAACATGCTAAGATTGCACACACACACACACATACATTCATCCAATTACAGAAGAATCGCTCATTACAGATTCCAGGACCCCATGTTTCCCAGGCACGAGTTAAACAACATGCCAGGCGCCAGCTGCGCGCAGACTGTCATCCCTCAAGTCGCACATCGCTTGCTATGCACTGGTTGACCTCTGCCAAAACATTATCCCAGCAGTCATGCCACGTTTGGCTGCGGAAGGGGTGCCAGTGCCCTCAGCCAGGCAGAAGACTGTAGCATTGCATCTGTTAAGTGCAGGCTCAGAGAAGTGACCGGATCCTTGCCTGCCATAAATCGTCAGGACTGTGCTAACCTCAGAGGAGCTACCTGCACCTGCAGTGCATAATCACCATTTAGGAATCTGGGCCATTAACGGGACAGATGGTCTTAATCCTCTTCTAACAGGGTAGTTGTGCACATCACAAGCAAGACTTACTGGACTGTTATGGGCAATCAGCAGAGACCTCAAGGACTAGGTGTCAGTGGAAACTGAAGGATTGCCGCCCCTGCAGCTGGTCCCTCCCAGCCAGGTTGGAGCAGATGGCAGGCGAGAAGCTCTCCGTATGGTCCCTGTTTGGTCACTGAAAAGACAACTGGTTCTCAGGACAGTTTCAGCTTCCATAAAGAATAAATAAACCCCCCACTGAGCCAAATAATAGCTCCAATAGCCAGGAAACACCTTAAAGAATAAATGTGCAGGTAAATGTTGTCACAGAGCCATCTGAATCAAGATGCTGAAACCCCTGTGAGAGTTGACCGATGTGTTTCTGCTGAAAACAGCACTCCTTGCTGGTGTTATGATTTCATTACAGGTGGTATCATAACTCAAAAATGCATTTATCTGTCTTTGTCAAGACCAGTATGGCATGACGGGAAAGAAAAGAGGTGCTGGTGTACAAGCTCAGTGAAGAATTCAGCTGACCACAATTCATTCCTTCTTTCTTCTTTCCCTTGGGCTACTGCCTCAGCCATTTTTGAGTCCTGGTCCTGCTACTTTACAAAAAATGTTGTAGTGCCCATGCACGCCCACCTCCACCTTCCAGCTTTCTCTTGCTAGCATACAATGAATATCAGGTCAACACCAAGGATCTTGCCCCACGAGTCAGTGTGATTTTTTCCCACTCTCTGCGGCCCTTTTCAAATCCATAGCAAAGCCTTTCAGCAGAGGTAATGAATTATTCTGCAGAGGCCAGGCAGTTTCTGGAACGCTGGGCTCAGACATCACAGAACTAATCCTCCTGTAGACCTGTCACTGAAATATCAGCTTTTCTCCCCTTTGGCTTCCTTGCCCTTCAGCTGCTGGTACAGGACTGGGTTCATTCTGACTGAGCTGTTTTGTGAATCATGGTAAACCACTGCCACTGCCAAAACTCAGGCCACTCCTCAGAGCCAGCATCCCCCATGTTTGCGCAGCTCCTTCAGAGACCACCACCACCAGAACAGTTTGCTTTCTGGTATAAACTAACAGCGACTGGAAGGAAAGCTAAGATGTCAGCCAGACCTTCTGCTTTGAGTGTTGTAGCTTGATTGCCACTAAAATCGCACTCCAGAAGTTACGTTTCCCCTCAGCATTACGGCTGTGTGTGCATTTCCCTATTAAAAGTGCTCAGACTGTCAAAGGAAGCTGGTCACTGCCCATGGGAAGCTGTGCTGTACTCTGCTTACGAAATGAATGTGACCTTTCTCTTGAGACCATGACTGGAAACAAGGGGTGCAGAGAGCAACCCACCCAGAGACTGAGCTGGGAACAACCCACTGCCCCAGTTCAGACTGTAAGTGAGAAGGCCAAGCAAGTAAGGTGGGACAGAGACTGCTGTTTTACAGCAAATTAATTGAAGGCAGCATTGAACAGAGATGTTCAGGTTGGGGGTTTTTTTTGCTAACTTCTGTGACGGAATAGCTTGTCTTCCCTTGATATAAGGGGGTGGACAGCTTTTGCATATGAAAAGAACTTCTTGCTTCCACACTTTCTCTCCAGACTGCCTCTGTTCTTGCTTGCAGAGCTGCCTGATCACCCAGCCCTCAGCTTTTTGGCAGCTCCAGTCCCTTTAGTTCAACAAATGATCCCACCTACTAAACTGGTGTTTTCCACGTTGGACCTGAAGTACTGAGATCCCTCATGTTCTGGGATTTCCTGGTAGGTAAGGGACACAGGGAGCTCAGCACTCACAAAATGAGAGCCTGCACATTCTGGATTTTGTTCCTGAGATGTTAATCATAGAAAAGAAACAAAATTATGTGGAACAATGGCTGTGATTTGCCTGGTTCATCCTTAGGGAGGAAATCTTCAATAAAGTCTGTATTGGTTCCCATTTGTCCCTTCAAGTTTTTGTGGATAATCAGGATCAAATCGTAATCTGAATTTGCAAGCAAATTAAATCTTCAGTTTGCGAGGACACGTGACATGCACTTCAGAGGCTTTGTGTATAGATATATATATATCTAAAAGTGTGGCTTGGGAGTTAGGGTTGGCCCTGACTGCCTTTGTTTCACAAAAAGGTAGTGCTTTGGGGGACATATTTCTCTGCTTTACTTGCAACCCTGAGCATTAATGACATTCCTTAAGCTATGAAGAGGTAGTTTTCATCTTGATGGCTGTTGAAACCGCATGGACCAGCACGGCAAACCTTAGTAATATACAGGCCAGATCCTGATCTCATCTGCACAGATTTCTGTGCAACAATTTGGAAGTTAATGATGCAATAGGGACACTGTGGTGTAGATGAAGTACCATAACACAAAACAAAAACCACTCTCAGAGCTCTGATAAGCTACTCTCAGAGGTCTCTCTGGCTCCTTTATCTCAGTGTAGGAGGTAATTTCAAATAAGGTCTCACAGGGATTTGCCATGAGCCTGACTCTACTGACTATTTTTATTAGTGTCCAGCAGGACCAACTGGAGAATGCATTTATATCATTTTGCAATTACTTTATTGCCAGATAGGACTGAAAGCACCTGGAGAGAGGGGCCTGAGTTAAAAATGATCTGGACTAACAGGATGAAATTCTGTAATGTTGAAGGTGAAATGGTATATTTAGGAATGTACTATAGAACTATACAAGTGGCAGAAGTGCTACAAAATAAGACCCAGGGGTCACAGCAGGTCATAAGAAAAATACAAGTCACAAGTATTTGACTGTGGCAGTTGTTCTCCTCATCTACTTGGTATAAGATGGGGACAAAGCAGATTAATTTGTGTGAAGGAAAACCTATTCTAGATATGAAGAAATGTATTTTTACTGTAAACCCTGTGAAGCACAACTAGTAGCCAAGAGAGGCCACAGGATCTCTACCATTATGAGTTTAAGAGTGGATTACGTGAAGACCTGTCAGGGATGGCCACCCTGTGCTTCATGCCACCCCATCAGCAGCAGTGGGTGAAATGACCTCCCTGGCCCCTGCAGCTCTGTGCACACTCAAGCCTGTGGAAGATCAGTCATATCTGCCTCGCAGCTCCTCCAGCAAAATCCTTCTCCATGCTCAGGCCAGCCAACTGTCTGCGAAGGGGACACATTTGGGGAGGTGACATTTCTCATACTGCCACTGAGCCTGGGAAGGCTGCTGACACCAGCCACTGCTGCTTGGAGGAGGCTTTGCCACCAGCAGTGGTCACCTTCAGCACCTGGGCTTCCGTGGTACAAGGATGGGCAAGTCGGCACCATTTTGCTCTCCTTGCTCTTTCACTGTTAAACGTGTTGGTCCTGCCTTCATTTGGCAGCAATGTGGACCTTCTCTTTAAATTCTTATCTGAGGGAATAGACTTTCACCACAAAAATAGTCCCTGAATGTCAGTGGGCAGCAAGAATAAGGCCTGCAGGGACAGGATTTTTATTCTGCACAAATCCTGGGACAATTGCACTAACTTGTTGAATTGCTCCGCGTGGAAGAAGAGGTCATAAGAGGGCATATCAGCCCTCACGTGCCTATAAGGTCCTATGTGGACTTTTCAGAAAGAAAAGGGAAAGTGACAGTCTTGTTGCCATACATTAAGAAGAGACAAAATAGCACTGACCAGGCTTTGAGAAAATAATTTAAGAGGATTGGATTTTGAAGCACTCATGTACACTTTGAATGGCTCCTTCTGTGCTAAACCCCGAGATTATTTCAGAAAGTTGCCAAGCAACACAGAGGCCATACATTGTAAAGACTATATAATCCACACCCTTTCTTCTTAAAAACTGAAACCAAGATTTGAAGGACAGATCAGGAAAATCTAGCTTTTCTGAGCCTTTTTGGCTTCTTGTCCTTCTGCTCCTTCCATACACAGAACTCCCTCCCCAACCTCCCATATTCCCTCCTTGCCTCATTTTCTGTATTGGGAAGAAAGGAAAAATGCTGTGATCAAAGAGACCACAAAAAACTTTAAGAAGAGGCAAAACTATGTGTGACAGCATTGCAGTAAATAATGAAGCTCCAGTTAGGTTAGACATTAGCGATGCAGTTTGTATTTGAGCTTTTCCAAGCAGATATGGAAAAATGCAGCCCAGCTCCGCACCATTTACATATCCCCCTTCACCAAAAGGAGCAAGGTAGTCGCTGTGATGCTCACAGGAGAGAAAAAGAGTGGGAAAGAGATGGATTTAATGGTACACTTTGTCATTTTTTACTATTTTTGGCTCTGCTGTCTGAGGGAAACAGTGAACGGAAGGCTTTAAAGCACTCCAGTATAAATGCTGGAGAAATGCATAGCTTGTGTGTGCAGAGGGGTGGCAGGGACGTGCGCAGTCCCCACCGTGCTGCTCCTTCATTTCTTCTCTGCATGCTAAGTCCTAGGAGCCCTTTTCTCTACATTCTGCATGACACAAACAAAGTAATAATTGGGATACTCTCTTGAAAATCTAGATGTTTTAAACTGAGTTTTTCATAAACAGGTTGTTGGAAAAGTTGTTAGCCTCTGAAATGCAGTTAATCTCTGGACAAATAGACTTTAAATGGTGTGCTGTTGTCTAGCAACTATACTATAAACAGCCCTCCATTTGTCTCCTGTGGGTAATCACTGATTTCTCGGGGATTAAAGCTTAAGTAACACTCCAATCTAGGTGCATGCATCAGACCATGGAGTATTACAGCAGATTACTCCTCCTTGTATACAGCTTGCTTAACCATTTAGAATCACAACAGAAAACTGAGGGCTGCAAAGATAAGAAAATGAGCCCTGGCTTGTGAAATAATTAGTATTTTGAGTTATAATGTAGAGCATTTTATTGGCAGGCTCAGAAAGATTTCTGTCATATAGAAGGGTGGGGTGGAAGATAAGTATCAAATTAGAAGATCTCATCTAGGCTGCGCCTGAGTTATTTCAAATATGTTTTGATAGCTTCTGCCCGACAGCCTCTGCATGTTCTGTTACATTCTCTCCCTCATGCCGCAGGTATGGAGTTTTACCTTCCAGTGGTGAGCAGGACCACGCCACAGTGAGATACTACAGCCCGCTTGTGGGCACAGAGGCTCAGGACTGATTGAACTGACTCTACATGTTGTGAATACAATTTACTAGATGCATCTGCTTCCACAGATCACTGTCTGCTTAAGAGATGGAAAACATGTGCTATTGCTAAATCACTACATTTAACACCTTCCCCAGTGAAGCTCCCCTGCGGCATGTACTGTCTTTGGCTGCTCAGAGTCTCAGCGAAATGCTGGGTAATGGATGAATGGGGTGGCCTGGGGCTGGCTGTACAGAAAGAGCAGTTGTTAGGTTGAATTTAAATGAAATTAAAAATAAATAAATAAATAAAAAAGCCCACAGGCTCTAGATTTAGAATAAATCTCGGCATTTGTGGGATTAGAGTTTCAAATGTTGACCTCCCACGCTGAAAGAAATACAGGTCTGTGGGTGCGTAATGCTACATATCTCTCAGAAAATGGGCGTTTAACTGAACGAATTATGTTCAAGACATTTATCTTAAGAATTCACATTTTAAAGAGACCAAGTTTGATGTGATCTGAAAAACCAAACTCATGCTGGGGTTCCCCAGTTCCCTCCCCTCCCCTTAGTATCCTACTTTAATGGCTTGTTTGTGACCCACAAGCAGTGACTAAAACCTCCCTTCGCCCCTCCAGCACTCAGGTTTTCTGGGCTTTAAATACACAATCAGGAGGCAGTGGAGGCAACACACTCACCCCGTCCAAACCCCAGTGTGCAGGAACAGCTTAACTGTTGTGACTGCCCCTCACTTTTCCCAGCCCGGCTGAGCCAGAGCAGCTGTTGGAACTTCTGGAGCAGCAAACCTCTCCATCTGGAGGTTCAAGTGGAGAATGTATGGTGAAAGTGAGGAGCAGCCTTTCTGAAGGGAGAGATCTCCCCAGGGCTGAGCCAGTGGGAAGGTTTCAGTGTGTCACTTTTTGCTTCCAGGGGTGCCAAAACGCATTTGCTGCTTGTGGCCAGTGTTTGAGTGCTTGGCAGGTTGATGGAGTGCTTGGGCACCCCAAATGCTGGGTTGAAATCTGCGAAGGTACGAGTGCTTTCCATGTGCTTTGTGGGTGACCCAGGAAAGAATCCGTGCATACAATACCCCAGGGAATGTGGGCTTAATTCAAATGCCCAGAGGGTGCTCCTCTGCGAAACACCACCATTCCAGAAACCTTAAACTGGCAATGGGAAAGGTGTGATTCCACTTCCCTAACTGTAGGATGTAGGCTTTAAGGTCTTAGGATGTAATGACAGGGTACCCTGCATCTTTTCTTAAGTGTTTAAAAGAAGCTTCTGTTAGACCCACTGAGGATATGAGCTTCCTCCAGGGTTCTGCCTGCCTCGGAGCAGGAAAAATCGGCACAGCTTTCTTCGCGAGGCACTACACAAACACTGTGCTCTCACCGGGACTTGTTTGAGTTTTCAGTTCTTGCCTCCAGAGGATCTTCTTGCCGTTGAGTCCTCCAGTCTCAAATCCCCACAGCAGTTCCATAAGTACCCCTGTGTTCTTTCTTCTAACTTATGTCTCCTGGAGAGGATGTACGTGACAAGGCTACTATTTCTTGCACAATACATCCCATAAAGTTTCAGTGATAAATACATATATATATATATATATACACATACACAGGTTATACTGCAGGGAGGAACAAGTTGAATCCCTATATGCTCTCTTCCAGGTCAGCTCAAATCCCTCCATTTGTTTCAGTACTGTGGAACAAACCCAAACAGAGCATGGACAAAGTTTTAATCCTGTTGAATTTAATGGCAAAATTCCTGTTTTATCTAAATGGATCCAAAAAATTTGAAGGCCACTAGGACTAATGAAAACCTTTCAGTTCCATATCAAACAGTGCAAGATAAAATAATGCATATTTGTGTAAGACAGAGGAAAAACCCCTGCAAATATGGTGTGAAAGGAGCTATGTCTCTGGTACTAGAGGAATTTTCATCACATAATGAAAATAAATGGTAACAAATTATTACCCCTGTAAAGGTGACATTGTGGACTGTGTTAACTTTTGACATTTGGTCATCTTAACAGCCAACAACCTTGATAACGTCCTTTGGAGATTATTGCTTGTTAATAGTGTACATTAGGAATCAAGCAATCATAGAGAGTGCAATTAAGTGCATAATCACAGATATTTTTGACATCTGTCTACTTTTAGGCTCCATGGCATTTTTTTTTGCATCTCCCCCCCTGCAGCCTAGTGACTTCAATTAATTTATCATGACCATCTGTGTTGTAATTTCTGTTGCTCAGCTTGCCTTTCTACGTCTGTTTTTTGGCTGAATATTTCATGACACTCCATCATTTTCATTCATAGCGCTAAAAATACGGGACTAATATTTGCTCAGTTAAGTTGCTTGGTTAAAGATAATCAGTAATTAAACAGACTGCTGCACTTCTGTTAAATGGCTCTTCCTCCTACAAGAAGAAAGCAACAACATTTTAAAAATTATGTATCAGGTTTTCTGGTCCTGTATACCCCTGGTGCACGGAGGTCAAAGCATTAGTGGTTCTGCCAGCTACTATGGTGCATGCTCTGAATCCCCAGCTTACAGGGTGTTTTGGAGGGAAGGATATGTGTCACGGCTCAAAGGTTGGTTATTGTGCTCTGGGCAGTCTCCATGGATGGAAGTGTTTTTGAGGGCCATAGCCAACTACACTCCCTGCACCAGGGTTAAGGATGCTCTGAAGTACACAAGGATCAGTGTATATTCAGCCTCTCTTCGCTGATTGTGGTATATCAGAAGGAATAAGCAGTTAAAGCTGGCTGCACTGAGTGGGCAATGCATGCAACAAAGAAGAAACGTGGAGGTTTTTACTTCCTAGTGCCATCAGGGTTAGGGGTACAGTGCTCCTAGTAAGTAACTCAACCTCTATACTGTGAAGGAAATCTTTTCTATTACTTTCCCGGAGTCCTTTGAAACCCCTTGGGGGCTCATCCACGATAAATATTTGGCCATGATACAGACCTTTTACCTGAAGTCACTGCCTAACTTTCTTTCCTTAAATTTCTTCCTTTACTCTAGTTAATACTAATTTTAGGCAATCTTTTTCCACTCCTGGCATTGTAACACCCCATGATTCTGTTTTCTATGGCTTCAGGATCTCTAGGTTTTAGTAAACCATAGCAACTGTCATCTTTTTCTAAAAGAGGGAAGGTAGGCAAAGCCTACTCAGATGCCGTAACAGGCCTGCCACTCAGGAGCTTGCATGAGATGACAGGAGAAAGACTGTTCGCTTTAGCAAGACTTATACTTGCAATAACATTATGGTGTATTTATCCAAGACGAATGTCCTTGGTGAAGTATAACCCTCTCTGCAATAGTGCTATCTAACCAGTTTTCCCGAGAAAGACCTTTATACCATGTTTTTCATCGAGCTGTGCCCTGGAACACAATATCCAAGTATCTACCTCTCCTACTGACCCAGGCTACTGTTTTCTGAGTTCATTTTTTAAACCTTCTAGCTTGGAGGTCACTGACGGCGTACCTCATGGGTGAGCAGCCGACGTATCAAATCCAAGCATATAAACCCTGTGCCTGCGACCCAGCAACAGCATGTGGAGGGAGAAAAGAGCAGCTCCACAGTGATAGGGGAGAGAAAGAGGTATTCGCTACAAGAGAGACTGTAAAGTTGCCAGTTCTTCTCCAACGAGCCTCAGCTATGAAAAGGCTGGGGCCTGCTGCTAAAGACTGAATGAACTTTCTCTTTTTTGCTCATAGTGCACTTCTGTGTGGGTGGGCTGACTGGATTGGAAGTAAACAGCAGGAAGAAGGTCTTCCCAGTGAATGAAAATCTGCTTTGCTGAGGGAAAACAAGCACTACAAAAATATGACAAATAGCTCTGAAAGTGGCACTTTTCTAAGCAAGGTTTTAAGCCTATGAGAACGGCAATGTTCCCTCTGTGAGCCCCATTATATTCAATGACACACTTCACCAACTTAGCCAAAAACCAGCAGGCTCAATTACATTTTATTTTTGTCAGTGACTAAGTGAGATTATTTGCTTGTGGTTGGACCCATGCAGAAGACAATGGTAGCATGATTGCTACCGATTGAAGAAGTCCATCTTCAGTGCCAGTGTCAGATGTTTACGACTGACACTGAAACATGAAGGCTCTGCAGCTAATGTTGCAGTGACTGCAGCTGCAGTGTTAGCAATGTGTTCAGGTGAGTCAGGGCAACTTCTCATAAATCCTGAAAAATCACAGTCCCAAATGGACAGCACTACAAATTACAGCATGGTGAGACTTGATTGTCCCTCAGTGTTCTGGAAAATGTACCACTGAATAGAGCTTTACTCCATCTATGGTATCGGAGTGCTGCTACCGAGCGACTGATGATCTGAGTGCTGACTGATCAGGTAAGTCATATCAGTACGACAGTGTAAGAATCCTTGGTTTCAACTGCTAAACAGGGTTTAGGAAAGATTAATGATTTTTCCACTGTGAGGCTTATATATCTGCAAAGACATGTTCCTGAAGTGATACCCCAGCCATCAGTGTCTCTGATTCATGGCAGGAATTTCCCGGGAAATCACTGCATTGAAAATATAACAGCTAATTTACCTGGTACCTAAGTATTTTCAAGATGAGATTAGTTCTGTATTAGTCAGAGTTGATGAAATAAGTTTTTGAAATCAGTTTAAATGAATGAAAACATAAAGGCCTTTAGCCATGTAAGATGACTTTTAATTAAAACTCAACAATCCCATGTTGAGCGGAGCATACTCAGAATGTCATAAACCTCTGCAAACTGGGCAGTATGCTGGGCTGGAGCTGAAGCTCAGGACAGACACATAATCCTCCACAAATAATTAGAGCAGAAAAAGCTCCTAATCTCTTTGTTAGTCTGGACTGTGTCATTTGATTTAATAATAAACTAGACATAAAAAAAAAAACAAACCAACAAACAACAGCCTCCTCATACATTTTAATTTAGACTGCACTGGGCATCTTTTAACCTGTAATTGTTTAGCAGGTCTATTTTGAAATTTAGGTTCCTCCTTCCTTCTGTTTTGACATATGCACGTACTGTACAGATGTAGGTGGTGTGCAATGTCCTCTGGCTGTGTAAGCACAGCGTAAATACCAAACTGTCAGAACCTGGGCCCTAATTTATGAAAGCTTTTTAAGGAGGGGCTTGATTGACTTTCCACACACGCTGAGGTCTCACACGTCCTTGAGCAGTGCCAGCAGTCCCTGGGCTTTCCCTAACCAGGATCACAGCTCTGTGACCCCCTGGCAGAGACTGACCCCCCCCTTCGGTTTGGTGGGAGGTTTGGGCAGTGATGCCAGGGATGTGTGCATTTTTGTGCTGCAGGAAGAGGCAGGGCGAGGAGCCATGGGCTTGCAAAGGTCACTGCCACCACAGGTGGCTGGGACCCCAGGTGTGGCCTTGTCCCCTGACCCAAGGCGCGGGGCCTGCTCCCTCGCTGCCCACCGCCCATGTAATCGCTTGTCCCCAGGCCAGTTTTCACTCCTTTTCACCTCACTGACCCCTCACCGAACACCTTACTAAATATATAAATACACTGAACCTCTTACTAAATATAATCACTTATCAGGACTTCTAGAATCCATGTGTGTCCCTTGTGGCTCTCAGTGCCCAGACCATTCTCCTAATGTGCTTATTTCCCAGGTGAAATACAGCCGTGGTGAAGTCCTACCCTGACACTGCCTCTCCTTCACCTTCCCAACAGAACAGCTCTCCCTCCTCCTCCTCCTCTTGGCCTCCCCCATGCCCTTCCACCTCCCTGTCCTTCTTCATCCCTCCAAACCCACTTGAAACCCGTGCGACTCCGGTGACCGAAGCCCCTCACACAGCCCTAGCTGTCACCGAGCACCCTGGCGATACACAAACAGACGTGCCGTTATTTTTCAGTACGTATTTAAACTATAGAAGGTAGGTCTATAGGAAGAGGGGGGGTCGTGGCCGTCCCGGGGCCTGAGGTCTGGGGCCTGGGGGACGGGCCCGGATGGGTTTAGCGTAGTTGCTATGGCAACCGCGGCGGAGTGGAGGGGGCGAGAGGGGGGAGCGGCGGCGGCGTCTCCGCCCGCCTGAANCCGGCGGCGGCTCCCTTCAACTTGGGCGAAGAGGCCGGCTTCGAGACGGCGCTGTCCCGGCCGCTCGCCTCAGCGTCGGCGGCGGGACGGGAGCGGCTGGCCGCGGTAAGGAGGAGGAGGAAGGGGGGACATCGCCGGGTTGCTGCTGGACGCCCGGCGGGACGGCTGGGACGGCTGCGTGTCCCGGTCCTTGCCGCCGGCAGCCCGGGGCGGGAGTTTCCCGGTGTTGGTGTGCGTGGTTATCACTGCCCGGCCCTGGAGGCTAANGCGGGCGTGGGCGGGGCCGGCGGTTAGAGCCGTGGGGCTGAGGCGGGAGGGCGGGCGGCGGCTGAGGGGGGCGAGGGGGCTGAGACACTGGCCGCGCTTTAACGGCTTTTTTGCGAATTACGCTCAAAGTACCGGTTCGGCTGCTAATTCGGAGATCCCCACGAAGTTCTCGGGAGGGATTTTTAAACGGGCACCGGAGTCCGCCAAAAGCCGAGAGGCATCAGCGTTCGGAGNCGGCCGGGCTGGGACGCGGGATTAACCCCCGGCAACGGGTTATGTAAAGAACAGGCGGTGTGGGAGGAAAGGGTGGTTGGTGCTGCCTTGTGCTACTGCCACTCTGGCTTAAGGTCTGTCAGGTTGGGCACCTGCCCTGCTAAGCGTCCTCAGTTACCCGTAGTAACCCCTGTGTGGAACCACTAAAGGTCAGTCAGATAGCGCTGGAGTTACAGCGGTGTCGCTGAGAACAGACCACACTGCACGTCCCTTAATGCTAACACATTAATTAAAATCTGTCTTTGGGTCGCAGGTTGGTCATACAGCTATTGCAGAAAAGAAGCACGAGCTTTCCCAGTTGCTCCCCGTGCTGTATGTAGTATCTACAAAGAGAGGCTTAAGTTTTCAAACTGTAAATTTATCATTCTTCTTTTGGGTGCTAATTTTAAAGCAATGTGTATTTTTAAGTAACTCCTGTCACAAGGACTAAACTTTAACGCTGGTCTTAGTATTCTCCAGTGCAGGGAAAACTCCGACGTAGGTTCATAATTCTGCAGTGAACTGGGACAGAGTGGGTCTTTGAAGATCTCCATCAAATATTCTTTCCTTGGTAGTAACCAAGGTTCACTACTGAATAGAAAGGCACAGGTGTCTGTTAAAATGCATTCTCACCTTATGATGCAATGAGTTATCCTGCTTTCGCGGCAGAACCAGTCCTCAGCCTGGATGGAGAATGCACATCTCGCCCACCCGTTTTCACAACACCCATTCTGGTCTATGCCACAATACATGAATAAAAACCCCAAACTTCAGTGGACCTGACAACTGGTGAAACATGCTTTTCTGAGTTTTCTGAGTTTCAAGCTTTTACTTTATATA
Source organism: Thinocorus orbignyianus (assembly GCA_013400375.1). Classification (NCBI taxonomy): domain Eukaryota; kingdom Metazoa; phylum Chordata; class Aves; order Ciconiiformes; family Thinocoridae; genus Thinocorus; species Thinocorus orbignyianus. Next base: position 628,835 of record VXBW01001170.1, on the reverse strand, counting down.
ATTCTGTAGATATAAGTATCAGTGCATGGCAATATTAGAAACTCCAGTTTGTGACATTGCTGCTCCTTTAATAATGTTGTGTAGTTACAATGACAGTAGAACAGAGAAAGATGAGTTGGGGATCTCTCTGAGTTTTTATTTTGAAAGCCTTTTCTGTTGGAGCCTTCCATCAGCTGCTGCTGCTGCTTTATTGCAGCAATACGTTTTTTGTGGTTTGAGTAGTTTTAATAACAGGAAAGCTATGTGTCTGTGTTACCTTCTGAACTCTCATTTAAATGGCTAAATGAATGGTGGAAAATGCTTTAGGTCCCTCTCTCCTGATAGGAAACCTGTCTTCGTAGTCTGCAGAGATCAAAGTAAGACACAGAACTGAAGGTGCGTTTGATCTACAACAGCAAGATAGCCACATCTGAGCAAAATATAGGAGTTTTACTAATAAGTTAGGCAAACAGACCAAATCATTGTGTTTTATCTTCCTGGCATCAGTAGGTTTAGGTAACATCCAGCAGAAGTTGTATATGATAGAGTGTTTTTATGGTTGCTATTAGAAAATATTGTTTAAAGCATGAGTGGGACTTTGGCATGAAAATTGTCCTGTTTCTCAGCAGATGGAACTCATTTGCTCTGATAAGTAGACAAACTGTAAAATGCTACTCTGCTTCATAAGCAGATTTGAGCAACACCCACCCTTTTGCTTCTGCAGATAACACAAAGATTATCTTCTGCAGTCCCAGCCATTAGTAGAGCTCTAGGCTATTGGGCCCTTCCTTTACTTTTTAAGATCTGTAGACTGGATTTGCATCTGGAGTTAATCAACAGAGCTCTTTTATTTATTTCAGTGTGGCAAATCTTTCTTTATATTAGTGCAGCTGTACTGTAGATCATGAACCTGTGGCAGTTAGATCAGCTACCTCTTCTCCTCGTGTTTTGCCTAGTGATTGAAAAATAACTTTTTCATTCATACCTGAGCTTGAAGCCCAGTTCATGCTGGATTCTTGTTTCCTTATCCCTCTTGCTATCGAAGTGCAGATGTAAAATACATCAGATAGACTTGTTTTCTAAAAGATTGAAGCTCTAAGTATGTTTTACAAACTACACAAATACTGGGAAGGTCAGAGCAGTATTTTTCAAGTGCTGTCAATTTTAAAGAGTTTCATTACAAAAAAATCTTTTGAGGGCTACCAGCTATAGAAAATGTGACATACCCATGTATACCATAATTGTTGTGATACTTTCAGAAGGCCACTCAAGCTTTCCTTTGGTAGAAACGGTACCACTTCTGTTTCTCTTTTGTCTTGCAGCTCTGACTGTCCTGCTGTTATGCTGCCTAGTGGTGATCTTTACAGTTGCACACATTGACAAATGGCTTCGGTGACTTATAACTATTTGTGGCAATTACAGAGGACAGCCAGCCAGCCCATTCCTATAATGCTGAGAATGCAAAGTCTGCTGGAAAAAAGCTAATATGGAAATTAGACTGTATGCCAAAAGACAGCATGGTTCTCGCACATTTTTGAGAGCACTTGTGATTCAGGAGCTGACTTGGGCAGCAGCAGGAGCTGTCATCCTGCAACAGGCTGGCTGGACCACGAGCCCTGTCCTGCTAGGGGCAGACAGGCATTACCTAGCATGCAGGGGCCTGCTGGGTGCCACAGTGCCCTGTCACGGTCAGCTTACTCTTAGACACCGCTGTGAGACTCTTCTTTTTGCTGTCCTTAAACACCTGCAGCCGTGAAGCCTTGGCAATAAATAAAGTGTTGGCTTGACCCCCTATATTTCTGTTATTCAAAACTCTTTGTTACTTGTTATAGGGTCCTGCCCCTAGATATATTTCAACTGCTGTGAATTTTCTTTTGTCCAGAAATACATTGTGTCCATCACAAAAGAGAATCAGTATGCTCATAAAGCAAAAAGCAGGTTCTCTGCTGTGGTCTATAACCAGACCCCAGAATGTCCCCAAGAGTTCTCTCTCTTTATTCTGCAGGCTAAAATGAGGAATGCTGCTGTATTAATCTAATGATATTTGCATTGCTTTTAAGTTTCTTGATTGAAAAGCTCTATGTACGGCTTTTTCAGCATTATTTGCCTCATAACAATTTTGGGAGATAGATGTCTGAGGTTAGAATAATTTCCATGGCAAGTAGCTGTAAATACCTTAGCCTTCCCTGTCACTAAACAAGGAGAGAAATTCCAGACAGACAGGAAGTAGAGTTCTTTGGGGCCTGGTATGGTAAAAGTCTCTGCATGGAAAGGATACTGGTGACTGCAGAAAAGTGGTAGAGAACAGAGATTCTTTTAAAAAGCTATGGTGGACTATATAAATAAAACTGAGAAGGTGTTGTCAGCAGTTTCTTAATTAGAATTTGTTAATAATCTTTGTTTGGAACAAAATCAAGATATCTTTATCACAGGAGAAACATAATTTGGGGTTTGTCTATAATGCTGTTGCTACTTAACCTGCTTCATGCAGGTATAGCTAGCAGCATAGACATGATCCCAAATCCTGCCAGAGAAGCTGGTTAAATGTAGTATCAGTGAGCACATACAGAATTCAGAGATGGATGTAGCCAAACCAGGTTTGGTCTGCCCGTGGGTTGCAGTCCAGAGAGATACTTAGATGCCCTTTGCTATCTGAAGGACACTGGACTTTTCCGGATAATGTAATCCAACCTTTACTAAAGAAGCAAAAAAAAAAAAAACAAACCTCCACGGTTTCATATAATTTGTTTTTCCCATGACTGCATGTCTTTTAAAGGTAAGATTATGAGTACAATTTGAGGATGGAGCTTGTCCCACCTGTTTTAGAAATAATTTTCTGTGTTTGTTACCCTCTAATCTGGCACGGGTGGAAAGAAGGTTGAATGAATATCTTGCATGAACAAATTCTGCGTCTCTGCTCTCTGACTGTAGTAGTAACGAACTACCACCCACAAGAAGGGAGGGAAGACACTTCCCAGCTCCTCAGCCAGTTTGTCAGTGTGCTTTGCCTGGATGACAGTGGATTTCTTGGGACTCTGCCTATAGCTAGCTGAGTGACAACATCTCCGTTGACATCACTGGACTTTGATTTAGGCTCCTACTCATCCAGCCCCTTAAGACTTTTCTCCTCCTGCTCTGACACAACAGGACTACTAAAAGTCTGTCAGTAGTACTTCTGGATTGACAGACTGTGAAGGCAAATGCAAACCACAGGAGACTTGTCAAACTGAAGATGCACCTTTATAGAGAGTCCAGCGGTAGTCTGTATTCCCTCCTTCCCCCAAAAAGCACATTTCCCACCCTCTGCCTACTCCTTTCTTGTCCTGGAGGGCAATGGCAGCTGTGAACCAGGAAAAGAATCAATGTAAAGGGAAGTTTTGTTCTCAGAAGTTTGTCTTGCACAAGGCAAACAGGTCCTGCTGATTGACTCGTGGTTTACCAGAAAGCAGCCCTGCTGTAACAAGCCTTAGCAAGTGATGATCTAGGCTGCAGGAACCTGATGGAGACTGATGTCTGTCAGGGCACATGAAGAGTCTCCAGTTGGGCAAAGAACAGCCAGAGAGCAAGCTATAGAAGCATATTCCTTTCATTAGTATGAGCTAAGAAAGGCTGAAATCCTGTTTTAGGAAGGTGAGAAAACAAATAAGGCATGTAGACTTTCATATTTCTGATGATTCTTTGGTGCATTATCTGGAGGAAGAAGAGGAAATCACATGGGACAATATGGGAAAGGTAAAAAAAAAAAAAGTGGAAGATGAAGTGAAATTGTACAGAACATGCCAGGAGAAGAGAATGAAGGAAGTTGTAAAGCACATGAGAAGGAGAAAGATGTAAGAAATGCTGACAGTGTGGAGAATAAAAATGAGATTTGGAGAGAGGCAAAAATCTTCTTTAGTTCTAAAGTTAACAGGAAACTTTTACATGAAAAAGTCTCAGAGGGACTTACTAGCAATCACTAAAAATTGAAGAAATCCCTAAGAGGCTCTGTGAGAGAGAGATAGCAAGTTATTCCAGACCTTAACATAGCTAATGCAAATGTATGCTTAAAACTCTGTGAGGTGGTTGGTCAGACTTGCAATCAACAGTGTGAGGGAAAGGTTTGTCTTCTAGACAAAGGTCTAGGGTCAGCGACGTGAAAATCTCAAAACCCAGATCTGTTTCTGGAGTGGAACTTGCATAAATCACTCTGACATTTTGCTTGGGTACCACCAGAGTAGCTCATCAACTGGATTATGTCAGCTCCCAAGACAGCCTCCTACAAGGAATGAGAAAATGGACTAATTGTACAGCATAAAGATCTGTATTCAGACGGGGCAGTTTCCCTTTATTTTAATAATTTTAATGTGGATGCTTGTGAAGTATAAATTTGTCCTTTTTGCCCAATGAGAAGGTCAGGCTGAAACTTTTGCCGTCCTTTAGTTGCCCACATCCTGCCAACAGTTCTTTGAGTCTTTCCTGATAGGAAAGCCATTTTGAGTCATTTAATGATTAGCCTGCACATGGACTTTAAATTAAAAACAGCAGCTACAATTAATGGAGTCCACAGTATCTTCTGCAGGCTGCAAAGGCCAGTAGTGGAAAGAGTGGTGGCTTGTCAACCCTGCTAAATAGAGATGGCAAGTTTCCAACTCTCAAAAGGAGGAGATGATGGATGAGAGATGAGGAAGGAAACAATTTCATACAAACAAGACTCCCTTAGGAACAGCCAGCACAAGCTGCCAGTGTGCATGAAATGCTTGGGTAGGTTTTCTTTCATTTGAGAACAGGGCCATTTAAACTGCAGATGAGGTGTTTTCCTTACTTTATACTCTTCTGATGTGAAAGCAGATTTTCCAAGTAGTATACAGGAAAAGTATGTATGTGAAGTGGAAGCTCTATTCAGAATCAGTGGTATCCATGTTCCCATATCAAAAGCAAATCTTGCCTGTTACCAGTGCTTTATGAGAGCTCTGGAACAGGACAAAGCTCAGGTTCAGCAGGCCTTGCTCAGAGAAGACAGGCAGAATATTTTTCTACCTGATTGTCCTCTGCAATACCAGTGCTAGGCAAAATGGTTTTCCTCATGCAGAACTACTTGCTTTGAGGGACACCTGTGAGATAAAGACATAAAGGCAGTAAGAATAGCCCAGCAACATGTGAAAGCCAGGGCAGGTCAAATGAGACCTCATGTCACAGAATCACAGAATGATACGGGGATGGAAGGGACCTCTGGAGATCATCTAGTCCAACCGCCCTGCCAAAGCAGGTCTTCCTAGAACAGGTTGCACAGGAATGTGTCCAGGTGGGTTTTGAATGTCTCCAGTGACAGAGACCCCACCACTTCCCCGAGCAGCCTGTTCCAGTGCTCTGCAGCCCTCAAAGTGAAGAAGTTCCTCCTCGTGTTTAGATGGAACTTCTTATGTACAAGTTTGTGCCCATTTCCTCTTGTCCTGGCCACCACTGAGAAAAGACTGGCCCTATCTTCTAAACACCCGCCCTTTAAGTATTTATAGATGTTGATCAGATCCCCTTTCAGCCTTCTCTTCTTCAGACTAAATAGACCCAAATCCCTCAGCGCTTCCTCAAAAGAGAGATGATCCAGGCCCCTAATCATCTTTGTAGTCCTCTGCTGTACCCTTTCCAGGAGTTCCCTGTCCTTGCTGACTTTCCGAGTTTTGACCACTAAATTTTGCTCCTCTTCTAATGAAACAGTTGGTGAGCTAGGAAAAGCTGGAAGGACATTCCTCAGCTCCACTGCTTTATACCAATTTATCCCTAACACCGCCAAAGTCAACAGAGTTAAACCAATATGAGACCAAGTCACGGCCACAATAGAAGCAAAGTAACCCTTTGCTGGTAAAAGACAGAAGGGGCATGCTCACCTTCATCCAGTGAAGGTGCAAATGGAAATAATGATACCTTAATTGGTCAGATACCTGTCAAAGCTTATGAAAAATTGCTCTTGTCAAATAAGCTGAGAAGAAACAGGAGACTCTTAAATCCTTTACAACAGCCTATGGTCTGTTCTGCTACTCAGTTTTGCTAGCAGAGAGCTTCCTTGTGCAATACATAAGGGGTAATAAGACCAAGGAAAAGGTCTTAAATTGTAAGGATTTTCATCCTCAATAACATGTAATGGTGATTGGAGGCCACCATGTAGCAAGATCCAGGTACATGTTAAGATGGTGGGGTTATGGAATTGAAGCTGTCAGAACATCAGTTCCAGCCTGAGATCATTCACGTGTCTTGGGCAAGTAAGTGAGCTGCAGGCAGCCAGAGCGCTGGGTGGTGATTTGAGAGCTGTTAGCTGGAGTCACCCTGGCGGTGACAGCAAATGAAAAGGACCTGCTGCTCCTCCTCCTACAGAGCACAGAAATGAGACAGAAAGTGGGATTACTTCCAGCGACTGCTGACTATGGCTGTTATCATAAGGATAATCATAGCTGATACTCCAGAGCAAAAACAATCACTGCAGTGATGTCTTGTGTATAAACACTGCAAACTAGCAAAAGTGCTAATGTTTATACAGTCTCAGAAGAGTACCTGTGTCCTCATACACCTAGGTAGCTAGATCTGTGTCCTGTGGAATTTTCCAGCCCTATTATGTCTTTATTCCGAAGAAAGTGGTATTACTTGCTGGGAGAAGTAGGATATAGGACTAGATAAACTAGTCCTATATTCTACCTATTTGCAGGTTGGCAAACTTCCTGATTCTAGAAAAGCCTAAGCATTAGACCCTGCAATTGCTTCAAACTTGGGACACTACAAATTGTCCAGTTTTTGGAGCATTTTCCTTTAATGGTGTGGCATACTTACATAATATGAACATTTTGGAAAGAGAACAAGGCTACATTATAGCAAGTGATAGGGGCATGAAAGCGACTGAAGCACCCATCTCACCTGGTACAGGCAGTGACAGTTTTCTAGGCAATGAAGGCAGAATCCTTTTGATGGTTGCTCTTCTGGGGAGTCTGGGAGCTTCTGGCTCTAGCAGGAGCACTGAGTAGTTCTGAGCTTCTTGTGATTTGCATTGTCACTAAAGGCTCTAGGCCCCAGTGTGGCAGCTTAATTCAAAAGCATATTTTTCTTTCTTTTATGTTTGTCTTCACAGCGAGGATTTGCTCAGGTCCTGCAGAATCAGGCCCTTTAATCCATTGCTCTCATGTTAACTTTTGACGCCGTGTCCTGATGGGACTGCTGCCAGGAGCAGCCTTTTGGCAATTCCAGCTGCAACCATTATTTGTGTCACCCCCTTCCCCTGGGGGCTTAATGGAAAGGAGCAACAAGGCACGTAACTGTGCTCTGTGAAGAAACAGATGCTGTTTTGCTCCCGTTCAGGTCCCTAGTGCCTGCTTTGGATCCCATTGTGTTTAAATACAAATACAATAGTTAATAACTTTGTTCCATGCATTGTCCTCTTGATGTGAGTATGTGAAGGGATTGGCTGGGTGGGGAGTTAATTCCATTTTTGCTGGCTGGTTGGTGCAGTTTGTTCTGCCTTCTAAGTGCTGGGTAACTCCCCAGCAGCAGAAACCTCTCACTTAGAAGTAATAACAATTTAAACCTTGGTACGCTGTCACGTCCCTCAGCTCAGCCTTGGCGCTGGTGGTAGTGCCTAGGGTGTGCTCTTCCTGCTTAGCTGATAGTTGGACTTCAGCTTGTGGAAGATGCTTTAGCCTCTCCTGCATGCAACAATGTTTTTGCTAAATAATGATTAAAGCTCTGTTTGGCCTTGAAGTTAATGCAAATGTTGCTCCTGCCAGTACTATCTATGGATGAGTTCTACCACTTACATTACAGCAGCAGCAAACCTACCCAGGTCACCTATCCTGCCCTCCCCTGGAGGTTCTCCTGCTGGCTAGTGTGTCATTCCCAGGAATAGTTTGACTCCATGCGCTGAGTTTTTGCATGTAGGGTGCTGCAAGGTCGTGCCCTCCCATGGAGCTTCAGACAGGCAAGCCCAAGTTTCAGCTCTTCCTCGTGGGCAGGAAAATGCTTCCCCAGCCTAAGCCAGAGGGAGCAACTTAACTTCAGATGTAAGAACTGTGACTGTCATTTTAATTACACAGGGACTAGAAGTTGAAAACTGTGCCTCTTCACCCTTTGTCTTGTCCTCCACACAAGTTGGCTGCTGTGGGTGAAATTTCTCAAGGTGCTCAGCACCAATTAGTTCTACATGGTAAATCCTGTAACACTTGTAGGTGAAGAACAGACTTGAGGGGTGTGCGGGGGAGAATATTCTCAGCTGAGGTGTGTTGATGATGGCACTGTTCTTTTTCTCTCCCTCCTTACCCTCAACCCACTCCCAATGAAGGCACACAGAGCACTATGTCACTGGCATCCTGGTTCAGGTGGAATGAGCCCCCACACCGTATTTCCCAGAGGAACCCCACAGAAATGGTGGTTGAGACGCTAATGATGGAGCTGAGCTGGCAGACCAAGCAGGCAGAGAAGCAGCAGCGAGAGCGGGAGAATGAATATCGCAAGATCAAGACTGGGGTGGACTACGGCTGGCTGGTCAGCTCTCCAAAGCAGAGCTATGATATCAGCCCAGGAGAACGGCTGCAGCTGGAGGATATGTGTACCAAAATACATCCTTCCTACTGCGGGCCTGTCATACTCAGGTACAGTACAAGATGGGATGATACACACCTTTCCTTTCCCCCTAACTATGATATGTGAGGGAAGAATGAGAGACCAACAGAGCCAAAACTTGACATCTGGTATCATAGGTCATGGGACAATGTCTTTGTGGAAGAAAGGAAATACAATGTTTTAAGCCAGTTTAACATGGTATCATTGCTTCTAAGAAGTTACTAAAATGCCTTTGCCCTCTGAGACTGACTTGAGTACTTCATGCTCTGAGCAGCCAGGGAAGCTTTATCTTGCCTGATGAACAGCTACTATTTCAGTATTGTGATAGCTTTTGCTTCAGCCTTTAGCATCTTCAAATAATTGAGGTTTAAAGGGACTTCTAGAGGTACATACTTCAACCTCCTACTCAGAGTAGGGTCAACATCAAAGGTAGACCTGGTTACTCAGGGCCTTGTCCTATCCATTGTTGAGTATCTCCAAGGGTGGAAACTGCACAGCCTCTGAACAACCTGCTTTGGTGCTTATCCACTCTCACTGGAGCCTGCCTTCCTTGATTTAAGCTGTGCAGCAGATCTACTGAGGCACTCGTGCCCAGGGTCCAGACTAGCCAAAAGGTGCTACTGTGTTTTTCAGCCTGTGAGCCAGGTATTCCCAGAAAAAGGAGCAATTGCACACTTCTCCCTGCCCTGCCCTCCCTCCACAGCCTTGACATGGAATAGGATGCAGGTGGGGCACGCAGATGGCTTGCACAGCTAGATGCTACTTCTGTCTTGTGCAGTGTAAATGTAGACATAGCCTCTTAGACTTGCTGTTGAGCCTTTCAAGTGCCAGTTGAATAAACTTCTGTGAGAATGCCTTCAGAAACAGATCTGAGCCTGTTGTGGCATCCAAGCTGGAAGGGAGGGGGGTGATTCCTCCTTTGAGGGTGTGGTTCTTCTAAGTTAGACCCTCTCATTTAGTGAGGAGTAGTGACTCTAAGTCCACCTTAGCCAAAACAAAGTTATGAAACAGGCCTTTTTAATCCACTGCCCCTGTTCCAATATGTTCTTCAGTTGGGATTAGAAAGAAGACAGTCTGGGCAGGCCATATACAGTGGGGTGCTCAGCACCCTGCAGTGCCTCACTGCATATGCTGGCACCTGTTTTCCCTTGAACAAATGAATCTACAGCTCTTCCACTGCAACAATAAGAGGGTTGGAAATAGTTGGCCTTGCATTTGGGGTGGCCAGGAAAGGACGGCAAAGTTACCTCTCTAGATCCCAGCTTAGCCAGGCCTGAACCTTGGAATGAAGCTGGTGTAGGACTGTGGCTTTTGCAGATGTTGTCATGGTGGCAGAATCTGAGATTTGGGATCATTCAGTGGCCGACTTCTCTCCAGTGAAAGTTTGCTGGAAACAGCAACTGCCTTGTATTTGCCTAACTCTGAGCTATGCTGTAAACAAGCCACTATAAACCCCTTGGGGTTCAGTTATTTTCACCATCCCCAGGGCCACTGAGCAAGGCTTGTCTGGCAAATAGGTTATTTCCATGAGAGCAGGTTTCAGTTGGTGGAGCTGGGAGGCCCCAAGGTTGATCATCTCCTTCAGCAGAGAGTATTAAGCTGAGCCTTATGCAACTTGCCGCTGCTCTGCACGATGCGTGACTCAGTGCAGCTTGTAGTGGCTGTTCACTGCTCGTACTCAGCGTACTGCTGACAGTAGGTAAACATACTAGGCAACACTGGTGGGCTCTTTGTGGGCATAACTGAAAAAGGGTAAAACCATCCTCTTAAAAATCCTCTTATAAATTGCTATTACAGGCTATCTAAATTGTATTACAGTGTGATTCAAGAGGTGGCATGTTTTTGTTTGTTCCATACTATGCAGTTTGCATGGTTAGCAGAGCCACATTAAACAAATGAGAGTTGCATAACCTTTGTTGGTTCAATTCCGTGATTGAGAAGGGAATGTCATCACTGCAAAAAAAAAAAAAAAAAAAGGCAGAATTGGATTGGGTTAAAGGTCTGTTTGATCTGATGTGCAACATGTACGAGATAGTGGCCAGCAGTGTCAGTGTAAGGGCAAAAGAACAAGGCAAGCAAATACAACAGTAGGGACAATTGCAGAATCTTGTATACAGCCTCCAACTTACTGCAACTTGGAGACTTTTGGAGCCAGAAGTGGCCCTTCTGTCCATAATTGCCCTATGTAGCTTTTTCGGTAGTTTGTTTAGATAGTGGGGTTTTGCTTTTCTTTTTCAAACTAACTTCTGTCATTTGTGGCATCCCGTGACAGAGTTCTACAGTTGAACTACAACTCTGCTGTAAAAAACTGTTTTGCATGTCTCAAATTAACATGTACTAGTTTATTCAATAATTCCTTCTTCTTGTGTTGCAAATGTGAACAGTTGACCCCTCTTCTTTTCTGTCTTCTAACCAAGAGCCCTATGGTTCAGAAATCTTCATTGATGATGTAGAAAGAATAGAAAAGAATGGGGTTTGCCAGGCTAGGAGCTGAAAATGAACAGAGAAAGGAGCATGCAATCTAACTAAAAGGCAGCCAAAACTGGATAAATGCTCCTCTCAGAAAGTGACATAACATGGAAACTTCCCCAAAATTGCACAAGATGAGTTTAATAGGAATTCAACTGAAATCTTTGCATTTGCAGTGAAGAACTTTAATCACAGGATCATTGCACTGCCTCTTGAATACCCTGTGACTTTCTAATATGTAGTAACTTCTAGGAAAAGCTTCTACCAA
>VXBW01001170.1:570314-617529 GCA_013400375.1 Thinocorus orbignyianus | reverse complement strand
AAAAAAAAAAAAAAAAAGCTACGAACTTGCAGTTGGAAATTCAAATGTAGAGCATGTACCTTACTGAAGCCCTTGGTTCTCTCTGAAATATTAAGCTTGGTCCTTCCCCTTCCATCTTAGGCAAAAGACAAGCTGAAGTCCTTTTAGATGTACTTGACAAGCATGTCAGACTTAAATAACACAAGTAGAATGCATCTTGCAAGACCGCAGAGTTTGTTTTGTTTGTGTCATGCAAGGTCTCCTTCTTTGTGAGATTCTAAGCTTAGAGTCAAAGCCAGAACAAAACATTTTTGTATGAGTTGTCAGAGATGTCACTTTATTCTCCAAAGGTTTAAATGATTATCAAAATTTTTCTGTGGCTACACTCATGTCTGTTGAGAGGCAGAGTTTCTATAAATTTGTTTCTTTAGATGTGGAGGAGGCTGGAAAGAGCACTTCTTAAATGGGAGGGTTTTTTTCAGATCCAGTTCGCCTGTTTTGTATTTTGGGTCAATAGAAACTTTTCTTTGAGCCTCTTGAAATTCTGATGGATTCAAGTACACTGCAAATACCATCAGATATCCAGAGACTAGTCCGCCTCATACAAATAAAGCTATTGTATTCAGGTATAACTCAGCTTTATGTTACTGGGTTGGAGATCACCAACTGTATTTAAAAATAAATCCTGGAGCCATCTGAAGGAAATGACAGCGATTTTGGTGAGGCCCTTAGTACCTATCTATGATGGTTAAACTGAAGGAGTAGGCTAGTAGCTTGCTGCCATACAATGCTACATTTTTGCCATCTTTAGTCAGAACTTTAGCTTTAGTCAGAGCTAGTTATCGTCTGTGTCATTTCTTTCAGTTTCAGCAAAAGTGAAACAGTGGGTTTATATACTTCTCTGCCTAGAGAGAAAGAAACAAAAAACTTAATATGGAAATCTAAACCTGCAGTTTGGTCTCCTGTTGCTAATACCACAGGCTAAAGACTGTAATTTTCTAAGGATTGTGCATAGCTGAAGTAGACTTTTTAGTATGCTCGAATGTAAAACAAATGATGAAAATCAGCAATGGATTAATTTACAATCATAAGCTTAAATTTGAGGTGATGTGACATGAGTGTTGCAGTTAGTGTGAACTCCTTTGGGAGCCAAGTAGCCTTCTCTAGCAAAGCTGTTCATAATTTTACAATATAAACAGAATTCCTGCTCAAAATATAGACTCGGGAGTCAGCAGCTAATTATTAGCACTAAGCACCCCACATTTTCTTTGGATGACTAAATCTGCTTAGAGGTCACAGTTCACACAGGCACTCAGGAATACCATGAACTATAAGCATATTGTTTAAATCCATGAACTTCCATTGGATTTAACAGGTCTTTAAAGTTCAGGCTGTACTTAAGAAACCTGCTGAACTGGGGACCTATAGAATAACAGGCAGGTGACAGCGCTTTAAAAAGAGCAGTGCCAGTATGAGCTAAGCACAGCCAGAGTCTTAAAATCTAATGGCCATATGAGGAAACGGAAGGGTCACAATTTAAAGAAGAGATTTGTTTGAACTGTGATTAAAACACAGCCTGGACTGGGGAATGTGTGTCCCTATGTGTGCATATACATGCTTCCCAGGCTTCTGTGCTGGCTCAGGGTGAGTTTTGTTGACAGTCACGTCTAAGACTGCGTGACTTGCATGCTACAGGGTAGCTATCAATAGCATCACAACTTGTTTCACAAATAAGATAGGCATACTTTTCTGATAAGTAAGGAAACCCTGTTGAGGGATTTCTAGATAAAGCTGTGCAGTTGCCTAGTTTGAAATTATTCCACGCAAAAGTGTAAGGGCGTTCACTTGTGCTAGAACATAGGTGAGCCTTAGGCAATTTTGTGCACTTAATTACTGAGCAGCTTTGTGTGGAGTTTGTTTCGCAGGATACAAGCCCATATTCCTTGATTACAGTGGTTTTACTGTTTCTATACATTGCGTGTTTTGTGCAGAGAGCAGATGGCTGCATCATCCAGCACATCAACTGGCTTTCATTGATAGCTGGGAAAGATGGCTTCAGTTACATGTAGGTGGCTGTAGCAAACATCTATTTTGTGGCACAGACTGGTTTAACTAGACCTCAGCCCCTGATAACCTGTCCATCCTTTCTGCTGAGAAATATCTGTGGCACGCACACCTTCTGATGTGCATACATAGGGTGTCCCTTATATGAATGTGCTGGTACTGAAATTATGTGGGCAAAAATAAAGGAGCAAAGTGAGTTCATCCTGCTGGGGGAAAGTAAAGGCCCCACTTTCTCCTCTCCATCTGAATGCGAGCACCTTTTCTTTGGGTGATTGATAGACAGCCTGTTGGATTGCCTTCCCTTTGTTTCTTAGACCTGTTCAAATCCATATGAAGTAGTTTTTGCATTGGCCCTGAAAAGTCAGAGGTAAATCTTAGGAGCAAAAGCAGAGTTCACAAAATAATACTTGCTGCCATGGCTAAGGAGAGTGCAAACTGGTAGACAGCTATGAAGGTGGAAATTTACAATGATTTTAGAAAACTATTTCAGCTAGATTAGCTGGGAGTGTTATTAGCAACACAGGGCATTAGCATCAGAGCTCTCTGCTCGAGGGGAAAATTTGCCATCATATCACTCATTTTCCCTCTTGTTCCCAGAGCCAGTCACTGGTCCAGCCTGACACATGCTGCTCTGGAGCCACAATCCAGCAGTGTGACACACTATAAAACTGGAGGCAGTGATGAAGCCTTTTGAGTGCACAATCTCCAGTACAAAAGAAGAGGATGTACTCATAGATATATATATAATATGCCAGTATCTCTCTTTAAAATACACATGGAGATAAAATAATGGAATGAGTCATTCAGTTCACCTCTGCACTAAAAGTCCTTTCAAGGTGCTTTCCCTGGTATAATAATAATGTTGCAAAGACTTGGGTACTGATGGACTCATCTGTCTCTGTTTCTGACTAGGATAACGGGAAAGGCAAATTTATTGTGAAAACTGTATTTTTGGCTCTTTGATAATGCAACTAAGTGCCTCCTCAGAAGGGAGAACGGATGTTTGCAATGTACAGCAAATCTGTTACTGCTGTTATGTGCTAAACCTCAGCAAGACCCAGTCTCTTGGTCTTACAAGCTTTGCACAATTCAGTTCAGCATCATTGTGTAAGTACTTACGACCAGTGTGAACTATTTTGCACTCAAATGTTTAAAGTTTAGAGGGGTTTGTTTCTCTTGGGTGAGGGGAGGGAGAAGTGGGGTTGAGGAAGGAGATTAGAAATTTGTCCGAAGCAATTGAAATGGCAAAGGAACATCTCAGTGACTTCGGTAGATTTTGTGTCAAATTTCTCTAGCTTGACCCTGAAAATGACTGGTGCTGATACCGAGTTCCCTCAGCATGTACTACTGCTGTCACCGCAGCTGCACACAAAGCTGCCAATGCTTGCTGCCAGAGAAGCACACTAAAATACCTGGCATAAAGCATAAGATACATGTCCAATAGTAGGCCTCCACAGTAAGAGTCAAAAGGCATAAATGTACAGAGTCTTTTTGTTTTATCTCTATTTCTCTTTCTGTCTTTACTATCTTGGGTACCCTTTGGTACATCAGTAAGCAGTGCAATTCCATAGTGCACTAAACTCCTTGTTACATTCCTAGGGCTTATAAAAAAAACAAAACAAAACAAACAAGTGGTAGAATCTTATTCTACCAGCTTCTGCTCTATTAGACTTAATTAAAAGCAATTCTCCTGTTTTCCATCCTTGGTCAGTTCTGTTGCAAAAAAATATCAAAATGCTTACAGATCTTATGCGCTTTAGCTTCCATTAAGTATAAATACCTGGATTTTAGTAAAATACTAGTTTAGAACTGAGTCTGTCATAAGCACTCACTGTTACGGAACAACTAGAATCGCTGTGTGATCAGTGTGTGAACCTTGGGAATAGATCCCACATCTCCAGGCTGGAGACCAAATCACCCAACAAGGTATCAGGAATGTATGTTCTGTTCTTGACCCAGACAGTGACTCACTCAGGGACTTCAAGAAAACTATCCTGCTCTGCATCTCATCTTCCTCACCTTCAAAATAAATAGAGGTAATTCTTTATTTCCCTGGTGTTAAGCTAGCTTAATATATGTCAAAAAAACATTTTGAGCTCTCTGCTGAGAAGGCAAAGAATCACAGGCACTGGAGTAATTCACAGTTGTCTAATTAGCTACAGCATTGTGCTGCCAATCAAGGTGTTATCAGCTGAGACAGTCCATTATCTTGCAGAAACTTATAGAAGGATGAAATAGCACTTCACTGAAATTTAAGTATTGAGATACTCTCAAACATATAACAATTTTACAGGATTTTTGTTTGTCTACTGGCTATAGGGTAATGCTACGGGGGACAAGTACTGGAAATGGAAAATCTAGTGGGACTTTCCCTGGTTTATCCTCAGGTTCTGGAAAGCAGCAGTTAAGGCACTACTTGAGCAAGGATTTGCATTTGGACAATCACGTTTAATCAGCAGTGATGAGGGCATTTTCCACAAACTTGTCTAATGATTTTGTTTCTTAAGCTGTTGATAGCACTGAGTTCTGATTTAATAGGTGTTGTGTGAGAAAAGCACTTCCTTCAGTTTCAAACTTGCCACCTTTTAGCTTTGTTTGCTCTCCCTATTATTTCTTGTGCTTCTGAGAAGCGGTGATTCATTGCTTCCTTACATTCTCTGGCTTGCTTGTGATTTTAGAGACCTTGAGCATATTTTCATGGCCCCTCCCTGTTGTTGTTCCCTTCAGTCCAGAGAGTCCCATTTTGCAGGAAAATGCAAGCTCCAAGCTTAGCACAGTGACTTGGCAGCAATCCCTAATTTGATGTTGTTAATCAAAGCTGTGCCTTGACTGTGCTTTCAGATTCCGGCAACTCATTGCTGAATATGAACCAGAAGTGCAGGAAGTATCCCGTCTTTTCCGCTCTGTCCTGCAGGAAGCTGCCGAAAAGATCAAAGAGGAGGAAGAAGCCAAGAAGCTTGCCAGGCAATGGAACACAAAGAACAAAACCAGCCTCTCCTTAGCAACATTTAAATCCCGGTCCAGGATTTCCCCCTTCATCAGTGATATCAAGACCATCTCTGAGGATGTGGAACGGGGCACCCAGCCCACCAGAAGGGTTTGGAGCATGCCAGAATTTCGGAATGCCAAGGATTACTGACTCTACACTGAACAAGGTTTTTAGATGATGATCTTTCAAAATCCTGGTTAACCCTTTTTTAGCTCTACTGTCTCTTCTTTGTTCCAACTCTCTCTTCCTGCCTCTCTTGGAAGCTGTGTCCATAGTAACTGCTGCTGATGCCCGCGGTGTGAGACACAATTTATTACCAAACATGCTAGCCTTTCCTTTAATTTAGTAGCTACTCAGTAACCTTAAGGGCAAGGCTCACTTACTATCTCATTTTTTATTACTGCTTTCTTGTGGAAAATGAATTAGTTTTGTGATGTCTGTCCTTTCACAACCGCCCACCCCTCCAACCTGGATGTAGTTATCTATAAAAGCTTTTGGCCCAAGCCAGTGAGAGCTGCTTGGCTGGAGCAATCTTTCTGAAAGCAAGACAGCCACTTACATGAGTAAGGCTTGCAGGATCAGGCCTGTGAGTTAAACTAAAGCTAGTATCTGATTTGGAACTGAACTTCCTTCTCCAACTAATAACCTTCCTCAGTGCTACAGGAAACTTCACAGGTAACCTCAGCACTGCTTTTGATCAGCTTTTTGCCAGCAATTTGCAATCCAACCCAAGTAGAAACAGACTCGAGCTTTTTGAAATGAAAGACCAATATTATTCCAGAGCAACTAGTTTATGCATGCTCAGGTTTCTTGGGTAAGTCTCTTTTGTGCAGGCAGAACCCCCTGAACCTTGCACCTGCAGAGTAGATAGATAGAAACTTAACAACCTGCCGTACAGATACACATGTGGATGCGTAAGTGCTGTGTCAAATGCTGTTCTTGGTCCTCAGTGTTCTGTGTTGCTGAGGTAAGTGCTCCACCCCGCATCCAAGTAGTAATTCAGTGGGCTGAAATGAATGTTTATGGCTAAGCCTGAAAGAGTACCAAAGTATAATATCAATGTATAGAGAAGGTTCAGAGAAGGGAGTCAGCACTCACCTACAGGGCTCTTTGTACAGCTGCAATAGTTGAGCTCATGTCAACAAGCTGCTGCTGAGTGACTGAAGGGCTCTGGCAGATGAAGTTTTGTTCCTTCAGTCTTCTCTCAGGGGTGCTCAGAAGAGAGCATTCCAGCTCCTCTTGCAGGCCAGGCCATTGGCCAGTGAGCTGATACTATTACAAAAGAATCTTGACCGCAAACTGAGCAGCTTGCAGGCCAGCACGGCTCTGCTGGGACCTTGAAGAAACAGGAAATCTTACTGAGGAAAAGCTACCGGGTCCCTAATTCAGCACCTCTGTGGAGAGCTCTCACCAGCAAAGGAAAGAGAATGGCATGCTGTGAAAATCATGGCTCCTGTAGAGAGGCCAAGGGCTAGGATGCTTTATGGTCACCAACAGAAGATGGGGAAGGAAGAGGGGGATTTCCCTGGATGACTGGCTTTTGGGGAATCATCCCAGTGGGGTACAGCCTGATGGAGGACCCTGCAGCTTTGTTGTTCCTTTGCTGTTTCCGACTTCTCCCTGGGGAACTTTGCAGCAGCATGTGGGTACTACAGCCAAGATAAAACCCTTTGAAGCTGTGCCAACTCTGGGAAGAATTCCAGCACATGAAATCCATCCTAGAGTAGAAATGTGCAGTTTCTTCCAGAGATGGGGGAGGGCAGCATACAACAAAGATCGAGATCAAACCTTTAAGTGCTCTCTAAGACTGTGGGATTCTGGCTCTTCCTCTCTCCCCTCTGGGCTATCTAAGATTGAACACAAGGTTTTCTTACTACCACCAGGCTGTAGTTTTTAATCCCTTGGTAAACTCTGCTGCCAGCAGCCCCCCCAAGGACAGAAAGCAGAAGCTCACCTTTAACCAAAAACTCACAGCTATTCCTAGGGCTTATAAATTTGGGATGGGCTATTTCAACTCTAGGTCAATGAGAGAGAGTTTAAAGCCTTCTAACAATCAGCTTGGTGTTTTTCAGCTGTATGTCCTTGTGAAGTAATGTGATTGTGTATATGATGTAAAAACTTAGGCTTGACATGTTTAGCATAGCCTTAGTTTCCTAGAAGATGTGGGATCTCTAGCAAGTGATCACCACAATTTGCAGAAAAGCCCTTCTTTGGAAAAAAAATTAACCATCTTTTTTTCATACATTTCCAAGCCACTGAATGGTACTGAATGAATTTCATGCTATAGCTCTGTAATAATTTTATTTGCACTCACGTTCTATTTTGACACCTTCAGTATTGACTGTATTGATGCAATATTTGATGGACTGCTGGGAGAGACAGGTCACTGACACACTGACATAAAGCTGTTTGCTACAGCACAGTGTCTATAATGTACTCACTCTTTCTTAAAAAAAATAAAATCAGGAGGAACTAACTTTCCTACCCCAATGTACAAAGCCAAGGAAATCACCTGAAAGGTGTTCATGCTGTCACAGCACCCTGTGATCATACTGTGTCCTTCATTAACCACCTCCAGCCAGCAGACACCATTCTTGTTTAACAGCGAGGACAAGACGACAAATCTGACCTTTGGTCAAAGCCATGTATGTTATGGAGATCAGGCTGTAGCAGTGCCTGTGACAGCTGTTATGCCTCAACTTACCTATCATTTCTATTTCCATAATAAAATGTATTTCAAACTTTTAAACAGTATCATTCTCCCTGTACCTCTTTGGCAAGTTACACTTGGCTCACAGCAGCGTCTAATCATAAAGAGCTACTCAGATACCAAACTAATAAGGTTTCTGTACTTACTACATGCTATCTGTTACTCTTAAAGGTATAGAAGTAGTCTCATGTTTTCCTGTAGCCAGCTGTTTGGAGACTGACTGTGGCCTTCTGCATTGTGTGCACCAGCAGGTACTGAAGCAGAGCCAGGGAGGCGGTTAGGATGCACGACTGCTGCACTCTGCTTGTGGTGCTCATTTCTCTTCAGAATGCTGTAGACTGAACCATAAACGATCCTTTGGTCACAGTACGTGGCAACAACCAGGCACCCATGTTTGCCTTGTCCTAGCTACACATTTTGTGTGGCTGAACTAGCATTTTAGTTAAAATCAGGAGCACGCAACTGCAGACTGCCACCACCAACTGTGCTGTGGTCCGTGGCAGTGGGCATACTAGATTGCTTCTGGATGAAGCTAACCCAAATGATCTACTGCAGCTGGCTCACAGACTAAATAAACCCTCATGAAACCTGTATTGTGTGAACACCAGGTCCTCACTGACAACTGCCTGACTCTGCTTCTCCTGGGCTGCACTATTTGCTAGTGCAGAAAAATCCCCAACATTTCTACACAGCCCTGATGGGACTCTGATCTGTTCTTTGCCCTTACTGAGAGCTAGTCCAGTGTCTTCATTCTTTATGAAGAAGAAAAAGCAAAATAGCAGCACAAATCACAAACAAACAACTGAATGAAGAACATTCTAAATCCTCAATCCTTCTCTTTAAACTGCAGGTTTTAGTATCAGCCCAGAGCACCACTGTTGTCCCATTGCTAAGAGTGTTATGCTGTGTAAAGGAACCCATTCTAAAATGTAACAGCAACAACTCTACAGATGCTCAACTTCGAGGGGCTAATGCTTCTCAGAGTCACCGTTCACCTGGGAGCGGCTGTGCAGCCCTGCTTCTATGACTTCTACAGACAAGCCTGGCCCCCGGGCTGTGGTGGCCAGCAAAGGTGTGCAGGAGGTGAGGTTCCTCGCCCCTATCAGCATATAGCTCAGACAGCTATCACGCCGGCGGGGACTGGAGTAAGCTTCGCAGGAAATACCTGTCTGCTGAGATCGCACTGTTTATACATTTCATCACAGATCCTCTGAAAATTAAAGCAAAGCTGTGAAATACAAAACAATTTTTCATACTTCTTGTCTCTAATTAAAGATCTCCTGAAATATAATCTGTCCGCATCTAGCCAAACACAACAGCTACTTCACTGCCCGACGGTGCGCTGTGTAGGTATCAAGAGGAAAGCAAGAATGGTAAAGGTACTTGATCTAAACAGAAAACCCCATCCTCTCTCGACAGACTACAAATGCAGCTGCCTACCTTCTATCTTGCTACCTCTACAAACAGATCCCAAGATTTAAGGTGATAAATAACCAGGATTAAACTAACTGCAAAGGTCTGAAATTCTCTGAAGCTCAGTGTACAGATACAGCCTTGAACTGAAGTCTTCATCAAAGTGCTTCCAAGCATGCCTTACAGGGAAAGGAGAAGATCTAAGTAGCAAAATGGATGTTTTATGTCTAGATACCTTTCAGTCACTTCCACTGATTCTGTATCTGACCCTGGGTAGATGGATCCCAGCTGGCTCAGGGATCCCTGTTCTAAGCATCATACATGCAAAGCATGCATATGTTAAACACGAGGAAGCAATTTTTTCACCACACAAAGTATTACTAAAGTATGGATTGCTTCGCTCAGCATCTTCTGGAGATCAGATGAGTGGTTCCAAAAGGGGAGTACACAAGTTCAGAGGGTTAGTAAACCACAGTAGCCAGGACGCAGCCTAAGCCCTTGCCAGAAGCTGTGGACAAGCAAATCTCTCTGTGACGTTGCTTACACTGCTTCCCCAAAACACTGCTATAGGCCTCTCCCAGGAGGAAAACTATGGACAGCTAGGCCTTGAGTGGATGCCTGTTCTGATATTCCTGTGTTCTGCTACATCTCTCTGAAAAAGAATTGTAGTTTTGTCCCAGAAGTGTTGTGAGAAGCACTAGACTGAATAAGTACAAGCTTTTTTGGTTGTGCCCTGCAACAGAGGCAGGGCTATTAAGCCTCCCCCAGTTCTACCCACCTGTGCCAGGCAGAGACATTGTCATTTCAGTGCCTGCCTTCCCCCGATCCTGCTGTCCATGCTATGGGCTGCCACCACAAGGGACCTCTTGTTCCCTTTGTATGATCAGACAAGCCCCATTGCAAGCTGCCTTACATCAGAAAGATACTGTGCTGGCCCTGAGAGTTAGGTCTCAGGCCTGAATCTCCCAATGACTGCTATGTATTTTCTGTGCAGCTGCTGCACAAATATAAGCTCAAACTAAGAGAAAATAACCTTTGCAGGATGAGATCTTAATAAACACAACAAATGCCAGGAAAAGGGCTACAAGATGCACAGCGAATTATGTGGTGAGTTATGGTCATCTGTGTACACTGGACACATCATAAAACTGTACATTCCTAGAATCTTGACTAGATAACCAGATTATAGCATGTGTAATTTTTGTCACAATTACATTTTGCCTCTACCAAATAAACCTAACCTGACCCAGTAGCACAATACTGTAGAAGTGAGAAAGATCATGTGTGTTTTCCACATCAAAGTATCTACTCTCAGAATGTAATTACTGTTACACCTGGTTAGTGATCATAATGCTGCACTCTCAGAGACCTCTATAAGGTCATAGCCCACGTGCAGTACCTTCTCCAACATTATCCTCTCCAGTGCCAGGCTGCCTCACGCAACAGATTGCACCCAATTTAGTTTGAAGACTGTTTAAATAATCAGATGTGGTTATGATGCAGTGACAGCGAAATACTCCTCAGGTATTTTGTATATTTTTTTCTATATTCTGGCAATGAAACTGAATATTTCAGAGATGGAGAGGAGCAGAGCGTGGTTTCTGAACATCTGGTCCTTCCAGGTCCCTTCTTGCTCTCAGCAACTTGCCCCTGTTGCATTCAACTACTTCCAAGTTAAAGACTTCCTTCTGCCTTCGGCACACAAGAAGGAGCAGGAGAGACTATTGTCTGCGCACAACACAGCCAAGAGCAAGAAATAAACAAAGACTAGATTAAATTCAGAGGACAGCAGTAACAAATGTTCCCCATAAACACCACATAATTAGGTCTTTGCAGGCTAATTACAGGCTTGCAGAATAAGAAGTGTAAAGCCACTGTCCAAAGGTAAAATAAATAAATAATTTTAAAAATTCCCTGGCAGTTCTGCTGGACAGCAATGCCACCTGCCGGCAAACTTCCCAGCACTAATTAACCAAGAAACCGGTAGCAACTTTCTAGCCAGGCCTCTCCTGACAAATAGAGATTCCTGACTCTCCCTCCTATGACTGTCACTGCAGAGCAGCTCACCAACAGAGAGCTGCTGGAACACAGCTGATGGTAGCTGTAGTGCTGAGGATCTTACAGGAAGACAGCATCAGAGGGTGGGCAGCATGCTGGTATCAGAACAGTTGTCATCTCAAACATTGTGTCTCTGCCATCAAAATATACTCATCAGACTGGATATTAATGATGTTCTTCACGCTGCTTGAACAGGCTCAAAACACGCTTCCTCAGAGCCTTCAGCACCATCTCCTGCTCTCCCCTCAGAAAACACCAGATGTTTCATGCTCCTTGTGAATCACAATTTAAGACTGAAATTGACCAGGCAGGAAAAAATACTTGCCATCAACCACCAAATAAATCACAATCTCAGCACTGGACAGTAATTTTTATGATTCATTTTGTCCAGAGATGAAAATAGAAGACTAGTTGTTTGCCAATAATTTTAAAAAACGTCTCCTAAAAAGCTTATTACCCTACAGCTTCAAATATAACCAAGTAGCAGACTGCAGAATTTTCAAGCGTGCCCAGGATGCCATAACCTTCAGGAGGACCCATTAACAGTTAAAATCCAGACATTTCATGGAGTGCCCGCATGAAAGGGGAGCTCGCAACGTTGAGAGCTGAGCAGGAACTTTGGAAAATTGATTCTAAATGTGCCCAGCAAAGACCAAAGTGCGTTTAACACGTACTACGAAGCGTTTCAGAGCTCCATCCAGTGGTCAAGGCCTCCACCTGCACCTCACCAGGGCAGGTTCAGCAGGTGACCTCAGGGCAAGTTACTTCAGCCCCCCTGAGCCCTGCTTTCCCCCTGCATATACAGCTCACTCAGTTTTCCCTGCTGCAGGGGATGACTGGGAAGCTCTTACATTCCTGCAGCATGAAACATCCAGATACATCAAAACAAGACAACTTGCCTACACTTAACCAGAGACAATATTGAACAGGTACCAAAACTGTAGGCTCTACTCAGCACTGCAGGATGATATGTCTAAGTTCAATGGAACAAAGTACTTCCAAGACAAAGTGGTATTTAATAAGTATTTTCTCATCTTGATCTCTTGTAGATTTTTGCACGGGCAAAGGAGTCAAGTTCAGGCAAATCATAAAGGAAACAAAAGTAACAAAGAATTGCATTGCCCCTGAGAGCTGTCTGAATCACTTAATTACTTGCATCAACCACTCTTTCACGTTTGGGTTTTTCCCCCTTTAACCAGAATAAGAAACTTAAGTAGCTGTGCATGGTCCCCTTCCAGTAACTTTTTAGGCTATTACCAGTTGTATCAATTGTGGATGCATCTTCAGAAATACCTGGTGCCTTTCCTGCTTCATGACATTAACTCACTAGATCCAAGAGGTCCAAATGAACAGCCTCCACCATGAGACTGATGAAAACCACTCAGCTGTTTTACACTTATGCCTAACTAGAGCACACAAGCAGGAGGCAGGACTAGTGTGGCAGCAAGGGCTTAAAGAGCAACATGCACAAATCCCAAGGGACCTAGTCTTATCAATTCTGTTGCTTATGGAACATCATCTTGAGAACAAGACAGAATGCTTAGGAAGAACAGAGCCAAGGAGACTGGGCTTGGTGAGAGCAGCTCAGCGAATATATCCTTCCCCTCCTTCCCAGCCCAGTGACTTCTGTTTGTGGAATTTCTGTTGTTAAAAAAAGTCATTTGAGTTCTGCGTGATTCCCAGAATGGAAGATGGTACAGGAACACAGAAAGCAGATGTGATAGGGAAGACTGTCACACACACACAAAAAAGTAGGTTTTACGTCTGAAAGATTTCTATTACTCAGCATTTTAGCAAGAATCTCAACTTGCCCATCCAGGAAAGCTTCTGCAGCCCTTTCCTTATCACCTCACCTCTGCCCCACTACATGACTTCTGACAGCAGCAGTCTCCCTCCATCCCCACCTCATACCTTTTCTATTGTTCTGCTGTTCCAGCCTTCATCTTCCCCCACAATATACACTTTTTTAAGACCCAGCAGCAAGGCTCTCTATCAGCCATTTGCATATCAGGTCGGCATCCCACGCCACCTCACAGCTCCCTCATGCAAATTTCTCCATCTGTATTTCCTCACATTCCTCTCCATCTCTTACCTCACTGTCTTAACCTTCACATCTGCTTCAGCTGCCACACCAGTAAACTGAAACAGTGTTAAGAAGCTATTTTTAGTGAAAAGGTCAACAAAATTAACTTCTCTCCTGAGGCAGCAAGGCATGGACAGTTATTCTGGCTGCGGCCACTAGGGAGCCTGGAATCTGTTGGCCAGTTCCAAACAGCAACCTCACAGACACTCATTCCCAGGAAGATGAGAGTGATGCCAAGTGCTTGTGGGGACAGCTGGGAGAGGGAAGGATGGAACACGAACTCAAACCTCTTTAGAAACCTGAGAATCTACCCAGAAATGAACAGGAAAGTAAAAGAGGCTTATAAAAGCAGCAACTGCTGGGAAGTTTCAGGCAGCACTTAAAACTAACTGGGCAGGAGAGAATAAAACCTAATCACTGCCACAGAACTTACGCAGCCTGGCTCTCTTAAAGAAATGATAGCTTAGAAGTAAATGCCAGCATAGAAATACTTTAAAGTGTCACCAAAGCATACCTAGCACACCAAAACTGAAGAGGAAAAATTCATCTGTCCTGAAACAGCAGAAAAATTCAGTTGTTTTGTGTGTTTTTTAAAAGAAAAAGTGATCTGACTCATTTTTGTACAGTCAAGAGTTGGCAACCAAAACGCTAACAGGAACAGACCACATCTTTGCCTTTTCCATACTAGCACGGAACAGTGAAGGAGTTTTTATGATCTTAACCAGTCTTGAACAACGTAGCAAAAACCAGATTATTTCAATTAAGTTTGAACCTTCCAACCAATGTAGTTCTTTACAAGTGAGATCTCTGGGCTTCTCATTCCTATTTGCCTTCTATCATCCAAATTTCTCCTTCTGTTTGTTTCCCCTCCTAAATTTTCAGGAAATTATACTACCTTTACATAAAGTATAACCTAGGGAATGGCAAGGATGTTAGTGTCTTCTGCGTTTGGGATTAACCTTCTTAAGAGAAGTCCAGAGATAAAAGCTGCTTATCTGGGCAAGATGCTTTAGCATCTCTAGCTAGAGATACCAAAGTAGCAAACATGAAAGCACTTACCCCATGAAACAAATGAGGAGGGATTGGTTTGTTTTTTCCTTACTGACATTTCAGAACAGCACCTCCAAAACAAGCTTCCATCACCAGGTTAGAAGCCAAGGAAACTCCAGTTCTTACCTATGTGTTTTCATGTTTTACATTTATAAGGGTGTAAGGGCTTGTTCTTCAGGATCTGGGCTTTAGTCTCTAAATTTAGAGTTAAATCACCGCAACAGTTGCAATGTATTTCACAAACGATAAAAACAACCTAGGGAAAGGACAGGTGGTTTCACACATCAAAATAGTTTAAAAATTATCCCTTAAGCAATGCTACAAATCTTCAGATTTACTTAGAACACCACGGCAGACACAGACACAAAGAGTTTTCCGTTTGTTTGTTCTTTAATGAACTAACCACACCTGCACCCACCGTACACCTGATATTCTTGTCAAAGTCAAGAACCCTTGGCTTCTTTTTTCAGGCATTTCTAAACTGAGATTCCCAAGGAGCACCTGCTACACAGGGGATTCAAGTGGAACTCCCACATCAAGGTTATGTACACAGAGGCCTGCTGGACAATCAGAAGTCAAAGCTCTGGAAGCAAGCAAGCATTGAGCAAACTACCACTGTTAACACACACACACACACTCGAGTTATGCTCGGGTCAGCTGTTTATCCACATCCCTCTCCTCTCCCAGTGAGCTGTCAACACGCCTGGACAACACTGTCACTGCCTGTCTCAGCATCGCTCCTACGGCTCTTTCTCTTTCCATTAGACTAAGATATGGAGTAATGTGCCCTGTAGAGGAAGATTTGATCAACAACTCACAGGATCAGAAAGGCAGACCAGAACTCCAGAGTTTTTACATCTAGGAACAGCAACTCCAGATGTAGGGAACAAACAATCTATTGTGAGCTGCCTTTTAACAGCTGATCCAAATAAAAAAACAAACCCAGAGATATTTCCTGCTTCTATTTTGGGATAAAAATCATTCAGTTTCCATTATTGCTCTAGAGTATTTTATTGTTACACTTTCTAATGGGAGTAATAAACTTTCCAGAGAAAAATCAACTTATAGCAGCGTTCCAGTACCTATAGGAGAGATGGGGAAGGACTCTTTATCAGGGAGTATAGCAACAGAACAAGGGGGAATGGTTTTTAAACTGAGAGAGGGGAATTCAGACTAGCTATTAGGAAGAAATTCTTTACTGTGAGGGTGGTGAGACTCTGGAAGAGGTTGCCCAGAGAAGCTGTGGATGCCCCTTCCCTGGAGATGTTCAAGACCAGGCTGGATGGGGCTTTGAGCAACCTGCTCTAGTGGGAGGTGTCCCTGTCCATGGCAGGGGGGTTGGAACTAGATCATCTTTAAGGTACCTTCCAACCCAAACCATTCTGTGATATCTCAAACTCTGGAAGAAAATAATATATTAATGAATGAACTGTCAAAAAATCATTTATGTAAAAGCATGTTCTATTTACAAAGGTCAACTTGCTCTTTAGGACAAGTAAAACCACTACCAGAAAAAATATTCATATAGAAACGCCTCATCTTTCAAATAGACATTTACAAATACTCTGCTTTGTTTAAACTACTAGAAACATTAAGACATTTGAAATTAAGAATGTGTTCTGCATGCAGTTAGGATAGAAATTACATTATCGGACTTCAGTGTGTCAGTTCTTATCATTGGCAATGACACACTCTTAGTCTCTTCTAAAACACCACAGCCTGGCTATTACCTTAGGATCTCAAAAGGAGGACATGGATCTTCATTAACAAGTTATCAGTTACTCTTTGTTTTGCCATTAAAAAAGGACATCCTGATTGTCTTCACAGCAGGAGAGTCTGGTCTTGTCAAACTTGGCGTCCTTTTCCCTGAGTTTCCCTTTAGTGTTTTGCTAGGCATGATGATCGTTGGCTTGGTATATTTACAAGTCCTTGGTTAGCACTCTTCCCATTATAAGGCAGAGTTCAGAAATTCAAGGAGTTCTGCACGGTTCCGGTCTCTCTGTAGACCAAAAAAGCAAAGGCAGTGGTTTAACAGACCTGTTCTTAGTGGAGCAAGGCAGCACAACCCTGCCTTCTGTGGAGCTTTCCCATCTCAGCATGCCATGCAGCAAACACTACCACGTTCAAGCAGCTGGATGTGACCAGCTACCAGTTAGGGGGGAGTGCCTGCAGGAAGCACAAGGCAGTGGGTCCTCAAGAGAGATGGCAGAGGAGACAAGCTGTCACTGTCACTATTTCCTGATGCATTTTCTAAGTGTCTCCCTGCGGAGGCTTCACTGGGTTGTCATTGTGTAGCTCAAAGCCTGCTCTGGACGAAACTCACCGATGCGATTCTCTGGTGTCTGAGGCACCGTACACACAGCAAGCCCTGCGCTCTGGGAAGTATTTTTTTCATGCATAAGCAGCAGCTTGCTGCATAATAGAGAAAGAACTATGAATTTAGCTTCTTTGTTTACATAACAGACAGCTCAAGCACTCAAAACACTTAACAGTGTTTTTAAAATCAGCATTTATAAAACAATCATTGAATCTTAAAATATTGTGAAGAATGGATGTGTTCAGTTGGGCGTGTTCATGACCACGGACACCAATCGAAAAAGGAGCAACATCAAATATTTGACATCAAATATTGTAACACAGGGGTTGCTGGGATAAGGCTAGAAACACTCAACACAATTTAACACAAATTTCAGTGCCACAGAAAGAAGGGAATGTATTTTTCCTCAAATTTCACTTGGAATGCTCAGGTTTGTTTTGCTAACTATAAAACGAACTGTTAGGGTTGAATTAGAATCCACCAAACTGGATATTTAGTAAAGTAACACTTTTAACACATACTGACTAGCACCAGAAGCCCTTTGCAGATCACCCTGAGGTGTGGAAATTGCTGAGAAGACTGAAAATATTATTCAAGTGCTGAGTCCAAACACCCATAGCAATAGCACAGATTGCTGTTCATGATACATGATTCTCTGGGTATCTCAGCAAAAACATCTGACTGCTTTGAGAGAACGTGTGAACACGTGGTCCTAATACTACCGTAATCTTTTTTTTCATTCCTCTCTAAATAATGACTAGCCTTGCATGCATTAGAAAAACACAGTAAAGCACCAATTACCACAACTGATCACCAGAAGATGAGGACAACTGAAATCAGTGCAAATTAAATCAACAGAGAAATCTGCAAATCAGCTAAACATTACAGGCTGAAAATCTGAGACCCTGCACAAGCATCCTTTGTCTTATCTACCCAGGCCTGAGTATTCCAAGCTCACTCATAACAAAATCTGCCAAAAGAATGAATTAAAATTTCTGACAGCATCATAACCATATGAAAAGCTACTAATTTACAACTCTTAACTGTAAGATCTGCTCTCCTCCGAGAGACTACTATTAGAAAAATATTGGAAGATACAGCATTTTCCCTTAGGGATATAGAGACTATTTTAACTCTTACCTCTTTATCCTTCTTAGTCTTCTTTATTTTCATCTTAATTTTCTTTCCAGTTATCATGCTGTAGTTTTCATTCTTCTTTTTGTTTTTAAAGAACTAAAATGAGATCACACATTAGAAAGACATAAGCTTTGCTTTATTTTGTAATGTCACAAATCCTAAATAAAATTACAGACAATCTTTTATGCTTCCTAACTATCCAAAACAATACATACAGGTTTCTCTTTGCTGCTGACCAAACTGGTGGTGTTATAAAATATTTTTATGATAGGACAGATTGTTTAGATGTAACAAGATTGTTTAGATATAACAAGAGTTCAGACTCACACAAGCATACCTTGGAAAGCTGGACAGGTCCCGTTTTATCTTTCTTTTTCTTCTTCTCTTTCTTTTTCTTCATTTTGTTCTCTTTTTTCCTTTTCTACAAGTATAAGATGTGTACTCTTATGCTTACACGTTCACAAGGGCAAACAAAGGAAACCTACAAGTAGCTCTCAACACCCTGGCTAGTCCAGACGGCCGCTCCTGCTCGCCCTTGCTGCTTCTGAACAGACACTATCTGACCCACACAGAAAGTAATGCAGCAGGGTTAGC
The DNA here is from genome assembly GCA_013400375.1 of Thinocorus orbignyianus. NCBI lineage: Eukaryota > Metazoa > Chordata > Aves > Ciconiiformes > Thinocoridae > Thinocorus > Thinocorus orbignyianus. The sequence goes on along the minus strand of VXBW01001170.1, from coordinate 599,135 downwards.
AACCCTCGAGATCTTGGGAATTGGAAATGGTCTGATCCCCAATTCCATCTCTTTTAACGTAACCCCAAGAAGGTCCTAATAAAACAAAAAAGAACAATTATAATGGCAAAAATCTTCTACTCTCTCTATAAATAGTTTCTTCTATCAGAAATAATATAAACTTATCAAAATTCCTCATTTCTCTCTTCTTCAGAGACTACTCTAAATTTTAGCTGGACCAGCAACAACTGGTATAGTGTCAAGTATACATCAACCTGTCAGCTCACCTGCTGTAACCCTAAAAAAGCATGATTAAGATTTACACAGCAACAGACAAAAGCATTACATCTTACATGACATTGAAAGTTATTCAAATATGAAGAACTATTTTCTATTTGTTAACTACTTATTTGTCTTAATAAATGTTTACCTTTTTGTTATGTTTTTCTTTTCTCTTTTTCTTTGATTTAGACTTAGGAGAATCTAAAACAAAACAAAACCAAACCCTGTAAGTTTAGCATTCTGAAAAAGGCACTTGGTTTTACAGAGAAGGCACATAGAAATGTAAAAATGCAAAACATATGAAGAAAATGGTTTAATCCTGCTATATACATTCTCAGGGTTAGTTTCAACTAGAATGAAAAACACCACATTAACTTACTGCCACTTACCAGTCTAATGTGGAAACTGAAAATACCTGATTTACTCAGTGACTACTTATACCAATATATTACATTAATAGAGACAATATTCCTCTCTTCTTTCTGCAGCTGTGCTTACCAGATTGCAAATATCTCCTTTATAGACTAACATAGAAGACAAAAACAAGCACAGCTAGGGCTGACAAACCACTGAAAATATTATCACTGTTCAAGGCAAATGTAAACCTTTTCCTACTTACTCACCTCACCTTCCAACTTAAAGGTTTTTAGTAAATTTCATAAAGCAGAAACTCGCGAGTTCTATAAGCCAGTTGTAGATTTTAAAGAACACATGGTCACTGGTATGTGAAGAAGTTGATTTTGAAGCACCAGCTTTGACTATGGGACTGTAAACCTAGAGAGGCTGTGAAATATCTACTAGTCTTCCAACAGATCACCTTCAAGCTATCAGCTCTGCAGTTTCTTTACAATAAATTCCAAATAATTGAAAGATAACATTATCGTTAAAACATAACATTATAAGAATATACCAGAGCACAGCCAGACTCAAAAGTTAGAAAAGTCCAAGGTGAGGCTGCTGAAGCAACCTTCTTGTGGCCTCCTAATGACAAATGCAGCACAAGCATATCGGAAGAAATGGTGATTCTATCACCATTTTCCATATAATGCATGTTACCAGCAAGGCTGGAGAAAGTGGGTGGCAGATACAACTCAGAGTGCAGAAGACAGTTTCCCTCCTACTCTCTTCTCAGTTTTCCCAGCCACTACCCAGTGTCTAAGAGCCAGAGTCACAGCTGCACTCGCTAAGTAAGAGAAACACAGATTGAAAGATGCCAGAAGGAATCTCCATTTTGCTATCCCCAAGGAATGTTAACTCCACTCCGGCTATACCCAACACATCAGACCAGGGCAACCTTCATCATTCAAGGTCTTTAACTGGCAGTTAGGCAAGCCATTCCACTGTTCTGCTCCTAGGATGTATTTGTACTAGATCTAATTCAAATCCCTCTGTTGCAATTAAGACCATTTTTCCTTACTCTGAAAGTCACAGATTTTTTTACTCCTGCTCCATAGTAGCCACTACCTACAGCTATGTATCTGTCTTAGCTCACCTACCTCACATCTTTCCTTCTCTAGGTGGAGTAAATTGAGTTGTTTAAACATGCCCAAGTAGGGCATTTTTGCTAGCTCTTCTGCTCTGCCCTGTGAATAGGAAAGCTTAGGGGATTTTTAACTGTAAAGATTTACAAAATCTCTGAGCAGGCAGACTCACAACTTGAGCCTAACTCAGAATTATTTTTTCCTCAGATAATGAGTTCCTTGACACCCCTCCAAAAGATGAATGAGAAAGCACGCCGAGGATGTTCACAAAGTCAGTGTCTGATACGACATTTTAATTCTTTTTAGAAACGTTAAGAGCGTACCACATGGGATAAAGTTGATTCAAGAAGAAAGGAAAAGTCCCCCAACAAAATTTACAAGTTCATAGATTTGAACATTTTCAGAATATATTTATGTCAGATGCATTAAATCAAGCCACCTAAGTATGAGAACAAGTAATATTCCCACACAGATAAAAACCCACTTCAAGAGAAGCGGAACTAAGTCTTTGTTGAACTGTGGAACACACACTCACAAACATGAGCTCCTGTACCAGACAGTGAAACTTCACCCAACTCTGAAAGTAGAGTTTTCATCAGAACTTTGTTTCTCCTGAAGAAATATCCAATATTTCTCCATGTTCTAGCTTGCATGACAGTTCTTCTCAATCATAGCAATAGAAAGATAAAACACGCTTATTTAGCCTAATGCATTATATTAAAAATAAAATGGCAATTTGGTCATTTTACCTGCAATGATACCAAATATTTTGACAGAGTATCAAAGCAATGCGGTCTTGATATCATCAGAAACACTTTCCCCTTGAGATCACAAGCTGCACCCATAGAAAAAAAAATCCGTGCTTACTCCCAGACAGTACCTCAAGTCATAGAATCAAGTCCTCTGAGTAATCAGCAATGTAGTATGGAGTGGCTTAATCCCACATACTTGCTTGTATGTTCCCACTGAACTCAGTTGTTCGTATTAAAAAACTTCACAAGTCCTCTAAGTTAAATGCTTGGAACTTAAGAGCCAAAGTAAGACTAAAACAAAAACCTCAACGCTGGTCTAATGGGTGAAGTAGAAAGAGATCTGTGTTTGCTGTACACAGAATTGTAAATATATACAGCATTTTGTTACAAAGTAACACTTCTTTGAAGAGTAATTTCTATTTTGAAGTTATTTAACACAGGAGCGTTGCATACTGTGTGTAAAGAGGCATCTTAATGCAACAACAGGAAAGAGTTATGAAAGAAACACTCAGCTGTACCACGCTGCATTGGTATTCTACAATGTCCTTTTATGGTGTTTTAGTCACCTTTAAAATAACTTTTAAATGTTTTCAGCAGTGCTATCAAAACTAGTAAACATCACATGTGTGCACAGAGATAGCTTACCTCGGCTACTTGAAGAAGATGACCTTGATGATGAGCGGGATGAGGAGGAAGAAGTGGATGCAGCACTGGAAGATGATGTGGATGAAACGGACGATGATCTGCTTCTACTGCGTTTTCGTTTCCTTTTTTCTCTTCCTTAGGGTAACACAAAGCAACAGTGATAAGCCTGCTGAACAAGTATGATCTACAGAAATTTTTCACAAAACTGCGGCACAATGAACCCTTGTTTTGAAGGGGCTTAGAGTTTCTTTTCCCCTCTTCTAGCATCCCATGGTTTATTGCCCTTGCCAAGTGACAATGCTCAACATCAGGGTCAAACACTGTAACTGACATAAAGGACAGTAACACCCAGCCTCACGGCCACTGAAACTGACCAGCAACACCTACCTCGGTCTTTCAGATCTTCTTGCGAAGCTGCGCAGAGTTTCCTACTTTTTTCATCCTTCACGTTATCCATATCTAGAGAGAGACAACAACAGCACGTTCAACAACATCATTCCCAAAATACTTTGGCAGAAAACACAGAACCACAGAATGGTTAGAGTTGGAAGGGACCTTAAAGATCATCAAGTTCCAACCCCCCTGCCATGGGCAGGGACACCTCCCACTAGAGCAGGTTGCTCAAAGCCCCATCCAGCCTGGCCTTAAACCTCCAGGGATGGGGCACCCACAGCTTCTCTGGGCAACCTCTTCCAGTGCCTCTCCACCCTCACAGGAAAGAACTTCTTCCTAATATCCAATCTAGATCTCCCCTCTTCCAATTTAAAAACATAACAAAAAGCAGAGCGCAGAGCCAGAGGAAAACAGCGAGCGCAGCCCGGGAGGGTCTCTCCCGCCGGGCCGGGCCTCTGGTTGGCACACAGGCCGCGCCGCCATTTCCTAAGGGAAAAACGGCTCCCACCCCGCTCCCCGCGGCCTGTCCCGGTGCGGCGGCTCGCAGGACCCCCCTCCCTTCCCGACCCAGCCCGGGAGCAGGTTACCCCCGGTTACTCACCGCCGCCCTGGCCTCCGCTCGCACTTACCGGGCCCCGCCGCTGCCGGGATGCCGACCCGGAAGCACTGGCTGCTTCCTGCCCGGGGAATGGGCGGCCGCCTGCGGTGGGCCTGCACCGCGCCGCGGAGCCCCCCAGGGGCCTCGGCGCTCCCGGCGCCCAGGTTGGGACCGGGGTGGGCGCTAAAGGGGCCTTGCGGCTCCTGCGAAGGAGAGGAGGCACCTGGGCTCCGGCCTGACTCTGAACACTCCTGTGCTCAGAAGCTTTTGCCGCACCCGGCTGCAGCTGAAGCAGTATTGGTGATTCCACCGACCCCTTCAGAAAAGCAGCGGCTCCTGCCACAGGGCATTTTCCCACCCTGCTGTTCCCTTACCCCAGCGCATGGACCCACCACGGCTCCTGAGATGAGCCATGTCTAGCTGTGGCAATAGAGAGCTCCACCAGGGCCAAGTGTCCCCTGCCCTCCTCTTGCTGCGCACCAGCATGCGGACACAGCCGTTCTGCATGTCTTCATCAGATGCGAGTCCAGCGAAGTTGGCTGTAAATCAATTAAGGGGGCTCGAGTCCTGCCCTGGGAGCTCGTTTCCCACTACCTCTCACAGCAGCGGAGTGCTAAGGCTGCCCATCACCTCCTCCTGCACAGGGGAGTTAGAGCTGGGACACCCCACCGCGCCTGGCGGGTGTTTGAGCTCTCACAAGGTGTTCCAGTTTGAGGTAAAATGTTTTCTTTCCAGTGATTTTACTTTTCAGCTAAGCCTGTTCTAACTGAATTCTGAATGAGAGTTAGATGTTAATGTTTTTCCCAGGATGATTTCCAGCACTTTGGGCTTAACCCTGCCAAGTTTTCCATTCCCATTTTTAAAGTGCCATGTTCTCAAGCTTGAAGTAATCGTGGGGTACTGAAACAATTCCTCCGTTACTGGCCTGAACTGCAACAAATCCAGCCTCAGCTGAACCCAAACCTGCTTGAAACAAATAATGTCCCATTTTGATTCTGATGGATCCTCAGACCTCACAGGCCTTCATCTGATCTAGCTTAGCTTAGCATTTACTGGATTTCTATGAGTAGGTGCTTTACAATATTCAAGAATAAACCAAGATATCTGTGAAATACATTGATTCTTAATCTAAAGCAGCATCAGGGGTGTTTATTTTTGGATCATAAACATCCTGTACTCCCCATCCTTCTAAAAAAATTGCTTAAATCCAACCAAAAGGAATATATGACACACTCAGTCCAGAAGGATGGTAAAATTATTTATTCTTAGATTAATTTACATTTATAGTGAATGACATTTGGCTAGAAAAATGCCTATATCTTAGTAAGAGATATTCAAACAACTACAAACTGTCAATAAATACATTAAAAACATACTGTATGCTGTATGTAGAAATATCCTATGCTCTTTTGGTTACTTACCCAGTACAGTATTATTGAAAAGTGTTTTGGTAGTTTTCATGCAACATCAAAATTCTTCTTGACAATTCATGCTATACAACATCTTTTTCTTTATTAGGAGTGAGATGAAATTTAAAACCCTGTTTACAAGTAGTAAAAATTGCTCTAAACTTTAACATAAATCTCTCAACCATTGTATTAAAAAGAACGAATTTAAAGAAGGTTGCATTATAAAAAAAGTTTTTTCAACTAATTTTTCATTAAAAAAAAGGCAGTATTTCAAAAGGGATGTTTCCATCCCCCATAATGAATCATTTGTGCTTTGAAATATTGAAAGGAATATTTGTGGCCAAAAAAAATAAACCAAAGTGGTAGGTAGAGGAGAGATTGCAGTACGGACTGGCTAAAAGTGAACATGCTTTCAACGTCTGTCCAGGAACACACTAAACACTTATCCACGTCACTATGCCATCACCTACTATAACAATTAGAAATGGAGTTTTAATAATACTTAGCTCTTTTCATGCTCAAAATTCTTCACAAACACTTACACAGTCTTAACACTTCTGCAAGTATTATTATCCCCATTTGATGCCTGGGGTGGTGGAGGTGGAGAGGGCTGGGAATTTGCCAGGATACAGACTGCATCCTTTCCCTCTTGCCTCCCTCGATTCTCTAAATTCTATATCGCTTTCTGTATTTTACACTCAGTGTACTGGGAGTCCCAGGAAACACGGGGATTACGTTTCTGTCAGTTAATAGTGGTTATTTTGAAAGCTGTGCCGCTTTCAAAGTTACGTGACAAATTTTAAAGTAATAATTAACACATAGTCCACATCTGAGGCTTGGGACGTCCTAGAACGCCACATCATTGTCAAACCAAACTTGCTCTTCCTGTAACGAAGTATTAGGGACGTGAGGCCTAATTCTCTCTCCTGTACAGCCAAAAGGACTCTTAAAGTTAAGTCATGGCCATGCAAAAGAATAAAATCTGGCCCTCGCCATCTATCCGTGAGAACATGGAAAGCCCCTACTGTGGCGCAGTGCATACAACAGAAAGGACATCTAGATCAAAATGAAGATGTTGCATGTAGCTAACTCACCATAAGGTAAAGGTAACACAAGTCCCTTCCCTCCCACCCCTGAACTTGAAAATATTTGTCTGAGTTATGTCCCAAAAACCATGTGGGAAAGTAAATGCCTAGCAACGAGATTGAAAGGACATTTTTTGATTTTACCACATTTGCCCTCTTGAATTTTCTACCTTATTCCTTGCAGTCTGGGCCCTGTTTTGATTTTTCTCCTGCCTAATTTGCTCTTACTCTAAAACCCAGCTTGGTTTCTTGCTGCCTCTTGAGAAGCTGCGGGTTTGCCCTGCCAAGGGGCTGCAGGAGCAATGGATAACGTTGCGGTGCTTCACTACCTGATCTGTGAGAGCCGAGAGACATGGAATTCTGTCACTTGTAATAACAAAATGACTGAGTGTGCAAAATTACATCCCTCTTACAGGCACCCAAAAGGCTTTAAAAAGGCACGTGTGTTCTTTATCACTTGTTCCTCAGTGCCTGATCTTGGTGGTTTTAGTGCGTCTCCAATAAACCCTGTACAATGCACACATTCCTGTGGAATAAAAATTAAGATCTTCATACGTAGTTCATAGTCAGCAGTGGTCACCCAGCAGCTGCCTCACCCTTTAATAAACACCAGAGCTGTGCTACCTGGGAGAACTGTGTTCTTACAGCGACTTCGTTCCCTAATCTATTTTCCCTCTTTTTTTCCCAAACATCCAAATTTCTAGCAGAATGAGAACAGTGCACCTTATGCAGGCTTTTTCCCAAGCAAAAAAACAAAGCTATTCCCGCCTTCTGTAGAGCTGAGAGACCAGAAAACGTATCTCTTGTGCAGATGTGGGAGCAGAAGTACAGGAATTTTGCCCCGTTTCTTCCAGCAGCACAGTGAAGAGCTGGCAGGCTGGCAGGGTACCCTGCTTCTGACCGTGTCCTGAGAGGTGAGAAGCATCTGCAGCTTCTTTTGACTTCAGATGGGGACTGTGGATGTTTATCACCAATGGAAATCAGTCCCAAGGCACTAGGCAGGAACGGAAAGGACATAACAAAGCTATTGTTACTTGGGGGTACCCTGTATAGCTGAAATACCAGGCTGGAAAAGTAAGAGGCACTATGATTTTCCTCTAGGCTTTCTGGAAAAAAAACCCAAACAATTAAAAATTAAAAAACGATTCAAGATCCCTGCCTAACTAAAGCCATTCTTCCTGCTTCAGAAATCCAGGAGACAGAGGGATCAAGGTACATTGACTCAAATGTGCTCAGGTTGAAACGTTTCCATTTCAGACGGGTGAAACGCACTTGCACGCCTGGGCATGGCTTCATTTCTGTGTGAGGGAGGGGAGCCCACAGGCCTGCTTGGGCTCCAGGGGGGGTTTACTGGAGTAATCTCACCTCCAAATGCCAGTCCAACGATGTGAGCCAAGCATTCCCTTCAGCCTGGGCTGAGCCAAGTCTGGATCGAATGCAGGTTCACATCAAACTGGACTTCTAGCTGCCTTAAAAATGCAGTCTTGAAGAAAAGGTTAAAAAAGGAAAGGCTGATGCTTTGGCAATTTGTTGTCTGTTAGACTGTCCAAAAGCCTCAAAACATTATCAGTAGTAGCTTGACTAATGGCAATTTACTATTGCATGGCTGGTAGTCACCAAGAAAGCGTTTCTTAATGGTTAAAGCAGTCCCATTGATCGGTTACATTTTTCACAATTCCTCCAGATCCGTTAAATCCACAACCACTTTCAAAAACAGAGTATCATCTCTGATGTAAGTGTTCTTCGTGCTCTCTAGGACCGTGTGTGGCACAAAGCGTGGACATCCGGAGGCAATATTCATTTCTCCATCTGGCCTTTTGAAACTGCTGCTGTTGGGGTCAGCTCTGAAGACTTCCACAATGTGATTTTTTTTCCCACTTTGGTCCAAAAGCATAAGTGTAACTTTTTGCTTGAAAGGCCACAGCAGCAGCGAATCAAACTCCCCCCTCATCACCACGAAGTAGAGAGAGACGTGTGTTCCCTTTCCCGAGCCATCCCCATTCAGGTAGGCTCTCGCACATAACCGGTACCCGCAGCGGCTGGTGTAAAAGGGCTGGCTGAATATGGAGAGGACACGGCCCTCCACTGCCTCTTTTTTCTTCATCTTGTAGTCTGTGATTTTCCATATTAGTTTTCCGTTGTAGCACGTGCCTTCCAAAAGCTTAAATCGTTCTTCGTTTTTATTGAGCTGTGCTTTGTGAATATTGATCTGGAGATCGTGTTTGCTGGACTGACCTTCCAAAACAACTGGAGGAAAAGAAACCAAACATACACACACTAGGTAAAATAAAACTTTTAGAGCACTGGATATGATGAGCAGCCAGACTTGAGCTGACAATACTGAGCTACTCAAGCCCGAGTACAGGCTGCTAACTAGTGTTACTATACTTGTTAACTTTTTTTTTTCTTAATTGTAATTGCAGCTTGTAGTTTAATAAGGAAAACTGGTAACCACGAACCAGATTAATGCCCAATGATGGATGGTACCACAGCCTCCACCACAGCACACCAGCCTCACCAAGGCTCACTCTCTGCCCCTGCAGTGCCACAGGGATCCTGGAGACATTGTGGAGCAGGGACAGGATGGAGGATGCAGCGCACACCACCACAGCTTGGTCTTAGAAAGCAAGAAGAAAGCCCTTTCTGGCTAATAGCTGCAACTGACTGACTGTAGGACCAGAGCCTCTACTTAGCCACCAGTACATCAGCAAAAAAACTACACCCCTCCAGAAAAGAAACAAAAAAATTCCAACCCACCCAAGCGCTGATCATATGTCTCCATCAGGGCAATCTTCTGTTTTACATTTTCGATTGTGTCAAACAGGGGTCGCAAATCTAATTTATTTTGCTGCTGGTTTGCCATCTGTATTAGCTGTTTCACTTGTGATTCCAGGCGCGCAGACTTATCCAGGTGACTGGCCAGAGCCTTCCAGTTCATGCCATTGGAAGAGGGTGGACACCGAGACAAAAGACATTATAAAATCAGCCATTTCATTTGAAATAAGATAAAGAAGCCTTTAGCCTGTCAGCAATATCAACTGTATGGTGCATTCAAAAGTACTTTGCATGCTTAGGAACATACCTAAATGCTCCTTCACAAATAATTCAGCATTTACTGACTGAGAAGCCATCTCTTACTTAGGTACATTCTCACTGCATTACTTCATTCAACTGATTATTCAAATTTACACCTGCATATTTGCCATGGGGATCTGGCCATGAGGATTTATAAAGTACTTTTTGCCCAGATCTGATATCCAAACTTCTTTATTGGTTAAAATGAAAAGACAATTTCATTGTATTGTACTGTAAAACACCAAGAAGTGTTTGTGAAGTGACTGGGAGACAGTATTTTTAATTGCTCTGCTATTATTGACAACTATTACTGGACAAACACATTTAAGGATACAAAAAAATGATTGGCCAAAAAAGTCTCACCTGTGTGCTTACCATCAAGTTGCTATTTTTACCAAACAGTTGTGTAAACTGTCTGAATTCTTTCTCACATTTTTTAATGGCCTCTGCTAGCTGCTGGATTTTAATCTCTTTGCATTCCAGGCTCTTACACAGGTCAGAAATCTACAGATGGAAAAAACAGTGTAAAAACGCTAAGGCACACCAAAATATACAACGATCAAATTAAAACACCTGTGACTATGTAGGAGAAAGTGGTAAAGCTTACAATGCAAAGCCTTTAGCTTAGCCAGATATAGCACTACTTAATTGGCAATTTGTGGGTAAGTATCATCAAGAATGGAGCATAAGGTAAGCATATTCTTTAATAGATCTGTGTGGCAACAGGTGTAAAGAGTCTCATATCTCTCATCCCCACCATGATGATCCATTCAGGGGATAATACATACTTACGTGCACACACACGTGTCTCTGTGTGTATGTATATGCTATTATTCGCCCCCTCATACTAGGGTCCAACCAGTAAAAGAGATGAGTCAGTGAGTAGTACTAACTCCAAAACCACGCTATGGGATTTCAGGGCACTTATTTTTAGCATAAACAGCAAAGTCAATCATCAGTTTGGATGCATTCACCCAGCGTCACCTGCTGGGGGCCACAGAAGCCATCAGGAGTGGAAAGGTGTCTGCAACCTACTCTGTGCTGCCTCTCTAGTGGAGGTGACTTGGGCATGTAAAGGCTCCTTTATAGAGCAATCTGACCAACCACTGAAACATTAAAATGCTGTATCTCCAAACCTTGTATCCGCTGTAACCAGAGACCAAAAGCAAATGAGGTGAATGATGGCAACGAGCCTCCCACCATGCTTGGTGGAGAACATACGTGCCTGGGCATAGAGTGGTTTCCATCTAATTGACTGACTTTGATAGAAGAGCTTATTCTGACTTTTGAGGTGTGCAAAGATGATAAAAACAGTCTTTTAAAATGTAACTGAGCTAAACCAGGCAACAAATGCAGAATCATCCCCCAATCAGCCAAGCACTGCTGAAGACTGCTCGTTAAATATGACTTAGACTTACCTGTTCTTCCAACCGGGAGTTCTTGTCTAAAATCTGCAGCATGTGTTCCCTCAGGGCACTGTTTTCATGTTCGGCAAGTTTCCCTCTTTTAATCTTAGTGAGGAGAGGGGGAAGTGAAAGAAAAAAATAGTAAGATACGCAGATTTTTGAAGCTGTTAGTAAAAAATGTATTGATTATTTTTTAAGACATTTCAAGTGTCTTTTCTGTGCTTTAAAAGTGAGGGAATCGCAGTCCTGATTCTCTCAGACAGCATCTTAGCCAATACTAGAAATGGTTGTGAAAGAACAAAAATAGTGGTTTTTTTCTGATTAATTACTTTGGGAGACAAATTGCAGTGCCAGTACAGACAAAGAATCCCAGTACAGATAAAGATCTATAAACCAGTACCTTCACAAGACAGCCGTACTGCTTATACGGGCAGTCCACTTCTGCCTCAGGACACACAGCGTGGTGCTTCTCAATCTGCAGGTATTAACAAAGAAACTTGCAATGAAATGAACATTAAGGAGCTCACCACGCGAATAAAATCTCAATGCCCGCTTAAAGGCCAATGTCATGACACCACCGCTCATGTAAAGAGGAAAGTGAGTATTCAGAGTCAATAAGCAAGCCAGATGTATTTCCATACTGCAAAATGCCGAGGGTTTGCAGTGACCCTCACTTGTAAGATAGGACGTATTATCCATTTTGGGACCAAACAAAGAAAATACTTAGAGCAATGAAGTTTTATTGGCATCGACCAATGTGATCTGCAACATAACTTTCAGTTTTTGTAAATGCCTGTGACCTGCTTAATGACAGCGTATGAAAAAAATAATAGTACCTCCTTTTTCAGAATTATTTGTGAACAGTTTTGGAGACAAGGCACAGGATAATCAGGGCAGTCATTTTTCTCATGATTCTGGGGGGGAAAAACAAAACAAAACAAAACAAGGCAATGGTTTGTATTTTTGCAAAGTAGTATACACAGAGGAAGGTATGCAAAAAGTAATCCCAGACATACACCTGCAAGCCCCATATCACATCGTTATTTATAAGAGAGCAACGGTAATTGGTATTATTTAAAGCACATTTATTATACTTTCTCCTTCAGCTCCTCAGCCAAATTTTTTTTCAGGAGTTGTTATGCCCCATTGCAATGCTGGAAACTTTTCACTCAGCAACATTAAGAGGAAACGTGTGCTACAGATTCCCAGGGATTGTTTTATAATCTTACCTTTATGTTAATTAACAGCACATATTTATTACAGTACTGACACATTTCTTCTCGAAATTTACAGTGTCGGCTCAAATGCTCTTTCAAGTCTTTCCGAAGAATTTGATCACAACATCCATCATTAGTGCACTGCACACTTTCAAACAAACACTGCTGAAGATGCTCCTGCAACATGCAACAGCACATTAAACCCCAAAATATTTAATCACATCTCCAGTTGTCCAACAGACCCACAGAAACATTCAGCAGTTAGGTAAAACCCAAAACTTCATAGACTCTTTCCTCCATAAACTTTCTCCTTTTCCAACCTCAAAACTATACTGAATGTGAAAATTTGGAGAGTTCTTTGTACATCTTCCACTTTTCATTCAATTGACATCCCCCCAAAAGGCCCAAATGGCCAGTATGTCTTGGCAGGATTTCTTGAATCAACCGTCATGTGGTGCCTAAGCATAGAGAAGGTATGTATAGATACTACAGATATACCAAAGCTACATAGAGCAAACAGTTCTTATTAAATGGTTATTAAACAAATAACCTAAGGCAAAGCTGGAACAAGCTTAATATTTTGGAACTTATTACCTACAGTGCACAGCTAAGTCATAATCTATGTACTTAAACCACATTGCTACAGTAAATCTGAAGTCTGAAGACAATCATTGGAATTTAGCTTATTATAAATACACAGAGTTTGCATGAAGAGCAAACTAACCTGATACCGTCCCAGAATTATTTTTGAATTGCAGTCAGGTGTGTTTTTGCAGAACACGTGCAAGTTGAGAACTTCTCTTTTACAGCAGTTGTCTTTGAATACCTGTAGAGGAAGCAAACCAGCCCTCATATGCGGTCACATAGGATGGTACAAAGAATATAAAAAAGCAAAACATCACAACAAATCTTTTCAGCACACAAATGAAGACTCCATAATTGTGAGTATAGTTCTTGATTATTCATATTGACAACTTATACTAAAAATATAAATTAAAACTTATGTGAATTTTCCAATAAATACAGGGTTCCCCCCCCCGACATAGAGGCTGATTCACCCCACAGCCAGTAAGATTAATAGCTCAGGAGCTACAAAACCACTGCCAGAGCCCTCCTGGATCTGGAAGGAAGCAGCTGGAGCTAACAGGCCCCAAAGGCCAAAACAGCTCTGTGCATGCAGTACGCCTTTGGGATGGAGACGATGCTGAGACAGACATCCCTTCTGTAGGCTCTGAGAAACAGCACCATTCCCAGCTGTGTATGCAGAAGCAAATTAAGCCCTCAAAGCAAATTTTCAGCCTTATTTAGAGATCTTCCTATAACAAGCATTATAAAGCTGCTCACTGTTGTACTACCACCATCAAAATTTACACTAAGTATAAGGCAGTGAATGAAAAACAAAAGCACATGGACATTCTGGCTGCAACTTCCATTTTTTAGCAGGAGTAGGAGAGAGAGGAAGGAGACATTTGATTTCACTAGAAAATTCATTCTGCTAGGACCAAATATGTAGCATATTTATATACCAAGGCTTGAAAGTAATGATAAATGCATCCATTACCAAAAATAAATAAATAAATAAAGCAATTTGCAAAATAGGAAGCATGAACTTATCCTTTCCTCTAAAAGGTTACCCAAAAGTAAATTAAGTCTGCAGGGTTAATGAGATATAAAGGAAATAGTTAAGGCAGCAAATTGTAACCAAGTCAAAACAACGACAATCAAATAAACAAGATTCCCCAGCAAGATGGGGCATTAAAAAGGCAAGTCAATAAACTCTGCACTAAAAAAGATATCTGATGACTAGGGAAGATTTAAAACTTTGTGAAACTCTTTGACAATTTACTGGAAAGATAAAGACCAAAATGAAGTAAGTTCAGAACTTGAGGCATGAAATAAAGCCTTAGCTATGCACCCACACTTCCTTTCTGGGAGAGCACCGCTGAATACACTGCTTCCCTTCGCACCACTTCAGAGACAAAACTGCTCTTCCCCCAAGGACTAGCAGAGTACGAGCCACCTTGCTCTCAGCTCTCTTGTTTTTTCCAAGCAGACATTGACTGCTGAAGCAACTGCAGCTACACCCACTTACCTCATGCATTTTTATTGTTTCTTTGTCGACAGGACAGGTGGGTACTGCACTCAACTCTCTAGATCAAAAGAAGAGTCGTGTTAACCCACAGAAAATGTATTTGACAAAATTGGGCTATGCTAGAATCTGACTCTGGCAGAAGTCAGTACTAGATGCCATAGAAACAAGTAAAAAAAAAAGTGCTACGAAAACATTTTCATCTGGCAGCTACACAGCCAAATTCTGCCCACAGCTCTAAAAGGATATTAAGCTACAAGAGTGAATATGTAACAGAAAGCAGAGTTTGTCCTACTAGTGTTAATAAGATGTTTTTTAATTAAGAGGACTTTGTCATTCTCTGGCCATCTCCTACTCACTAGAGTCATATTTGAAAAAAATCCTACTGTGTGCACCAAACCCAGCCTTTTCCTAGCACAAGCAGTGCACTCCTTGCTACACCAGTAAAAAAATTGCTCATGGCTCCTGTGTTAAAAGGCTTCCAGAAGTCCTGTGATACAGGACAATAAAATACTTATTGAGGCAGTGCAAAAGGGAGGCAACTCAGAGAGAGAAAGCGGCAAACACAAAACATCTAAAAACCATGAAAGGTAAATGGTGACATCCATCCATGTAATCAGGCTCCTCTGCAGCCTCCCTGGGGCAAATCCTGCCCTCAGGATACACCAAGCAGCGTGTAATGTATTTCCAGGCAGCTCCGCAGGGTAAACTCATTTGTATCTGCAAGGTAAATCCCAAGCAGATGGATACCAGTAGCCCCGTGATCTGACTGTAGTATCAGGTAAAGCTAACAGCAGTTTTATAACTCCACTAAAATCTAGGAAACTATACAGAAGCAAGTGAAAACAGCTTAATCTAACTACCAGTGCTGATACGGTGAGATATTAATGCAACAAATGCATCACAATGCAAGATAAACAGACCAAAATAGCATCTCGCACATCAGCACTTTAGTTTATATCAATAATTTATTCACACTGACCTCCCTGCAGTTACTGAAATATTCCTCACCAGCAGCAGGTAGGGTCTTTAAAGACACCTTTAAGTGATGACTGAGATTACAGTCACTGAGTTTAAGAGTCTTTCCACTGACTCCTTCAGTGGTTTATCATATTGGTACTAATATTATGGCACTCACTGCCCATTTACAGAAGGAGTTGCCTTCTTTTTAGGAGGGGGAGCTTGTGCATTCAGGTGGAGTTTGCACTGACCTCAAAGAAAGAATGCACTGCTGGCAAAATCGGTGGCCGCATCCCGTCTGGTGGGGATTGTGAAGGACCAGGTGGCAGTAGGCGCACTTGTACCGATCTTCTAAGGTTTCAACAAACTTGTAGTCGGCGTCAGGCTCGAAGTCCAGAGAGATGGCGCTGGCAGAGTTCTGGCGCGTGAAGATGCCCGAGAGACCAGCGGGTTCGTCACAGGCCATGGGAGCTGCACCGGGCACCAGAGGCAGGGAGAATCCTTTCAAATATCCACCAGCAGTCACGCTGCCTCAGCTACCCCTTGCAGAGGCTGCTGCTGGCAGGAGGGGTTTCATTTGCAGCAGGATGCGACAGATTTTGGAGGGAAATGTGGTGCCAGCTATGGAAGAACAACAAAATGCTCAGAGAAACACGTAACAATGGTTATACAACAAGGACCAAAGCACACTTCATGGAAACGAGTTCCACAATCTGAAAATTATTCCCCAGAATACAGATTTTTATGTTTTGGGGGTTATTTTAACAGTCTCTTAGTCTCAAAAAAATTACAAGAGTCACAGACACAGTTGGGCAAAGCAAAGGCCAAGTCTTGGCCCAAATGTCTGCCAGGAAAATCCACACTTAATGTAAAGGCCACCCACAGGACTTCATAAGTTTGTTGCACTGGTTCAAGCAGGAGATGTGGTTTAGAGCAAGAAGCATAAAACAACAACAACAACAAAACAAAACAACAAACAAACAAAAACAAAAAAACCCCAAAACAACAACAAAAGAACAAAAAAAGAAAAGAAAGTGCAGCAAGGGGAATTTTACCTTTCAGTTTAGGTATTGTAGGAGTCAAAGCCTCTTAAGACATCTTTCTTTTCCCAGTTGGTAACTCATTTATAGCAGTAAACTCTAATCCTATTTCTTCAAAGTTTTATTTAATTATGTGCAAGTTCTTGGCTGTATTAATCCTGCCTGAAAGAAATAGTGAGGGGAAAAAAAGGGAAAAACTGCAATCAGAAGCATGACATAAGTTTTTCCTCTCAACCTACCAAAGCTCATACACAGCACAGAACACAATCTTAGTTTTCTAACAGGAAAAATCAGCAACACTTGTTTCCAGCCCTAGGCCACAAACCTTGAGGTTACCACCTTGCAGTACTTTTTTCACAAGTAGCTCAAGAACTAGAGCCACCCTGGTTTTCATTTCTTGTGGCTTTGCTTTCAGAAGACATTTTTTCCTTACAGGATGCGTACAAAAGCACAGTGCAGATGAGCTCTCAGATCATTTCATGGGGGAAATGCCTGATTTTATAGTTGTGCTGTGGGACGTTATTTCTCCTCTCTGTGCATCACCTTCTCTGTCAGTCACTCCTGTCACTCTTACTGGCATCAGCACCTCTCCGAGAGCTCTAACTCAGCTCCTGTAAGGTCACTGAGGGTATCTGCTGCTTTGGTAGGGAAGCAGGGCCAACAGATCACCACTAATAACCTTACACTGGCTTTAATCAGTATGCCAAGTGCTGATATACCACCCTGCCTCCCTGCTGCAATGGATCCCTGGCCCATGAAAGCAGCGATTAGGACTGTGCTACGCAGAGCCCAGGCACTGCCATGGAGCTCCTGGCCTTCAGAAAGCAACATCCATTTTCCTCGCTGCTTTAAAATCTCCTACTGAACAAGGAAATCCTGGCAACAGGCAAAGTACCCTGTTCAAAATCAAGCCAAAGCACTTAAGCAATGAAAGGGTATTTCACATCAAACACTTAAGTGCTCCTGTAACTCAGAGCCCTTGTTGGGGTCTTACATGGCATCCACCTGCTCAGCTTGCAAGAGCCTCCCTGCCTTTCACCAGGCTGAATGTCAGTCTTACTCCAGCACAACTGATCATCTAATGCTGGTCACCCACAGGAATAAGAGCCTTAATCATATTCCCAAGCATAAAGACTTACTATTCCAACTCGAGTTTGCAAATTGCCCTGTTTGGTCCCTCTAAATGAATAGCCTTCAGCTTTAAACCAGAGATGCTTGTCCGTGTTGCTCCTATCCTTTTTAAACAGCTGACCTTTTCTCCTCTGACAAGGGGGTTCCTGGTTCTCTGAAGCTTAATTAGAAGCAATTCTATTTTCTTTACATCAACCAGCCTCGTGCCTGGGCTGCCACGGTAGCGGATGCCAGCAATAGAGCATGCCTGCTGCTTCAAAGGCAGATGGAGAGCTGCCAGGGCACAGACTACCTACAGAACGCATTTCCAACAAACTTGTTCTGTTGTTGGTTGGCAATAACCCCAACACACGTTTTCTTCCTCTCTTTTATGAGTGTGCTCTCCCATTGACATGGCATCCAGTTTCCCAAGTCCTGTTACACTCCAAGCCTTGTATCATCTGATGATATGGTTGAACAAGCAAATGCTGTGCTGTGTAAAAAAAATGAAAAAAAAAATCTGTTCTACCCACTTTTGCCTTTAAGAGTCTACCTTAACTCCTGAAGTGCTTCCAGCAGGGGTGAACAATGCTACAAATGTTTTAGGCAACAAAGTTATGGCATGTGTTAAGAAGAAATGCAGTCACCAGCCTGAAATCCCATCCAGAAACGCCTTCAGAGCTCTCACCACTAATTAAATCACCCACATTCATTCCCATCTCTTTCTGCAAGGAACACTCTGCCACGGTACAATCCCTTCCAGCTCTCTTGCTCAAATGAGAGCCTTCATCTCCTTAAACGCCCTCGGGCCGCACCAACATCCCCAATCCAGATCCCATTCCTAAAAAAAGAGACTCTCAGCATCTCCATGAAAGCGCCTTCTCCCCCTCAGCCTGGCTCAGGAGCTCATTGCACGGCTGAGGGCACCTCAGGACACAGGGAAGGGCACTTGAGGTGAGAAGAGAGCCTGCCAGCTCCAAGTGGAAACCTCTGGGTTCCCAGAAGATGGGGGGCATTTGCCACGGCTGCCCGCCTTGCAGGGGGGTTTGCCGCGGGGCTTGCAGCTGTTCTGCTTGCTGGCCCCAGGAGAGGGCCCGAGCATGGCAATGCTTCCCCCGAGCTGGAGAGGTGCCCGCCTGAATCAGCCGTGGAGATGGGCTCGGAGGAGCTGAGAAACCACAGCCCTGCGCCAGACCTACCACCGGACAGCACCGGGCAGGATGCCATCCAAACCATCACCGGCGGCGCGGAGTTCCCGGCCCAGTGCCCACTGGGGACTCAGGGCAGATTGCAGCAGCTCTTCTTCCACTCGGGGCTTCCAGCGCCCATGCTCTCTGAACTGAAACCAAAGGGAAACTGTCAGGGGGGGGAAAAAATAAGTGAGAGCACACGGCAATGGGTAACTGAATCAATTTCCTGCTGACGCTAATGCCTGCCCGGGGTAGCAGACAAGGTGTGCTTTCACTTCTGCCTCTTCACAGCTAAGAGCAATGGGAAGGCATCCCTTCTTCATGTTCAGTGGGATTTTTCAGCCCGTGTATGAACTCTAATTGCTCTTTTAAAAGCATTTTAAAGGTGGGCTCACACAGCATAATGAGGTCCTTGTGGCAGACACACGACGCACATGGCAAAGGGATTTTCATTGCAACTCCACTGCAACAGCGCACACACTAAAAAACCCACCAATCTATAGTCACTGAAAATCCACACATCAAAAAATAAAAATAGAAAGGGATTTCCATATACTGAAACAAATAGAATTCATTCTGACCGCACACAGAAAAGCAGTATGAATCTCTAGAAGCTAAGCCCGAGTCCCACAAACAGATACCAAGGGGTGGGAGCTCAGTGACAGAACGGGACAAAGAGGTCCCAGCTGAGCTGCTCCCTCCCACTGTCTCAGCATCCCAGCCCTGCCCGCGCCACCAACACCACGTGCAAAACACTCCACGGGGCAATTCTTTCTGTAACTGCATTGTATACAGATGCTTTAACCTCACTGGAAATAATCCAAAGGGGGGAATTTTTCATAACAAAACTAAGTTTTCCTAAGCGTGGTAGCCTGTTTTAACTACCTCCACACCAAGCTAAGCCCAAACGTTTTCCATTAAAATGCTCCACGCTTAGTATATCTTACTGTTCAGAAACCAAGTAAGAGAGGAGTAGAACAAGCTGAGAAGAGAAATCATCATGAGCATGACTTACTATGATATAGAAGCTACATTAACGTTTTCAAAGCCACGTTCAAACAGTTCCCCTGTGGCAGCGCCATCTCTGTGCCACCAGCAGTCAGAAGGGAGAGAAGCAGCATGCAGTGCCAACATCACATTCAGCTACTGTGGACAGAACTGACTTTAGCCACAAAAACATACTTACTGCACACAGAGAGAACCATCCCTAAAATGCGGTTGCTCTTTTTAAAGGTAATATGTTTGTCCTGTTTTCTGTCACTTGAACCTAAGCGCCCCTGAGAAATGTCAGCAGATTCATTACCCCATGAGCTGAGTGCACCACCACAGCAGACTGCATCACCAAAACCTTCAGGGTGGCAGTCACAGTAGGGAAAGTTTTGTCATATTAAGAAGTCTAAGATCAGTTCACTCCATTGGCAGCTGACTGGTAGTATCAGAAGGGAGCTACAGGAGAGCTGGGGAGGGACTCTGTCAGGAAGGCTAGTGACAGGACAAGGGGTAAGAGTTTTAAACGGGAAGAGAGGAGATTTAGATTAGGTATCAGGTATCAATTCTTTCCTGTGAGGGTGCTGAGGCACTGGAACAGGTTGCCCAGAGAAGCTGTGGATGCCCCACCCCTGGAAGTGTTGAAGGCCAGGCTGGATGGGGCTTTGAGCAACCTGCTCTAGTGAGAGGTGTCCCTGCCATGGCAGAGTGGTTGGAACTCAATGATCTTTAAGGTCCCTTCCAACTCTAACCATTCTATGATTCTATGATTCTAAATGTGATGGAGTGGAAATAACCTTACATTAAAATGACCCTCTCCAAGCTGCCTTATAAACTAGGTAGATCAGCTGCCTTCAGTGCTTTTGAATTAAAATAACAAAGTCACATGATTTACCACTAGTATATAAGGTCACCCACAAATACACTGCATTTTGGGGACAAGAAATATAATTTCCCAACTCTTAACACACAGACTGGAAAAAGTAACAGAGTCTTCTAAAGAACAGCTAAAAATACCTATACAATTTGAAACACTACATATTTAAGATATAGCAGATTATACACAGTCATGAGAAGACAGCAGGCAATTACATGTGACATCACTGAGCGATCGCCCTTGTCCCTTCCAACCCAGGAAGAGTGATAACACTTTGATTGCTGATAATGAAGCACACTTGCAGACTCCCCGTGGGGGAGAAGGACCCCGGCTGCACCATTTGTGCCCCCCACCCATCCCAGAGGCCGAGGAGGAAAAGGATCCCCCATTGCCTCAACGCAGACCCACCACTGAGAGTCAGGGCTCGCTCCTGCTTCACCTGGCAGCAGTCAGCATCAGGAGCTGCTCCACTGTTCTCCCACTTGCTCAAAAACTGTGGCACAGTGACCAGCTGGTACCCAGGAGACAATATTTCTAATAGCAATAATTTCCTATTGGAAACGTGCCTGAGGCCCCACAGGGGACATTGCTGCCGAGGGCAGCAGACCAAATTTGTTTTCTTTTATATAGAGACAATATTATCCAATTCAAATTCCAGTATCACCTTATTCTCAAAGCACAGTAAAGCCTTACTAAGCAAGCATCCATTTGTTAATCTCCATAGGCAAATTTTCCCTAAGCAGAGTAAGACAGTAGGGTTTCCTTTGCATAGAGCTACAGCCCAGCATTACAATAAAACCCCATCAAACTAGACTTCATTGGGTTTTTAAAAGCATAGATTACAACACAGATAGCACTTTTTACAAACTAAATTAAAAAAATATACTCCTACAACTAACAAAGTGTGCCTGGTGCTGAAGTACCTTTGATTATATGGACAACTTTTTAGATGCTACATCTGCTATTTTCCTTGGATCTCCCAATCATTCATTAGTTTTGCATTATCACCAAATCCCTCTGCACCTAATCAACACAATACTGTTACAGTAATACAGAAAACTTTTGTCTTAAAATAATCCCATTCACAGCTGGAAAACAATGTTGTTCCCATCACTTCTGTAGCAATACCTGGTTGTTTTACCTTCTTCCTGAGCACCAACAGCAATTCTGGTGCCAACATGCTGCCACTCACCCCTGCAACCCCCCAACCAGTTCATGGGGGGAACTCAGTTCCTGGGATGCTTCAGGGTCTTCAGCCTCCCCCACTTCAGAGCTCATAAATAATTCTAGCAAGGTTAAGCTCCTGCCAGCATTAACAAGATGCATTTTGGTAAAGCTGTACCTGAAAACTGTAGCTGGTCCTCAATGAGGAGAAAATGAGAGAGCGAAGGAAAGAGAGAGTGCGCCAGCATAAGCTTTGTGGTTAAAACAACAGTAAGAGCGTTTTAAAGCAGCAAGGGAGTGGAAATCCCCCAGCATAGCTTTGAAAAGATCATGTCTAAAAACGTTTTAAAAATGCTAGGACAAAAGGCAAGCCATTGAAAAATATTTTCCCTTTCTCTGCTGAGGTAGGGACTGCAGATTTTATCATTTGGAGCGACACAAGGTTACCAGGAACTTTTCTCACAGTCTTCATCCAAGATACAGAGGAATTTTCACCTTTCACAAAAGTGGTGAGTGATGTGACCAAAGAGAAAACACACACGGGCAGCAGGAAATGCATAAGGACTTAAGGAGAACCCAGGTCCAACCCTGTGAAACCCTTCACAGCAGCCTGCGTGGACCCACTGGTTACAGGAAGGCTCACAGAGGAAACAGTGTGGGCTCAGTCACACAGTGACTACATCAACTCACCCTGCAGGCTGCATGGGCACTCCGCATTCAAACCAGAACCCTCCAACTGAGATAAAATCCATTTTAAGAAAATAAGTGTTTATATTTGGGCTTGTAATAATTTAAGCGGCCATAAATCCTAATGATTTTGTAGCCTGAACTTAATTGTGCACCCAGGATTCCTGACAGCCGTCACTTCCACTGACTCTGTCTCAGTCTCCTTCCCCAGACCAAAGCCTGCTGCCCTTGCCCAGTGCCACGGGCTCCTTCTCTAACCCCACTCTTTCCTCATTCTCCTCTGCCCTTTCCCCTGGCTTTCTAGTCTCTAAAGCACGGTATCTTATTTTCTATAAAAGTGGTAATTTTTAAGTCCCCTCTTAGTTAAAATACTAGTTTTCCAAGGAAATCTTCTATTCTCTCCTGTAGTAAAAGCAACACATTTCGCCTTTTCTCTTTAACAGAGCTTGCTCCCATTCCTGACCTATTTCACTTTCCACCATCCCCCTCCCAGGAGGCGTCTCAACCTACTGCACATTTTCGTGAACCTTCCCTGAATCTCTGGAACAGACAAGTTATTGCTAAAGTCAGTGGCAAAGGGAAGGGCATTGATTTGATGCTGCTTCTTCATGGGATCAATTAAATTGATCCGAGTTGTATTTCTAGATGCAGGCTAAGCTCACTTCTACAGCCAAGCTTTTTAAACCAGAAGATATTCTTTCGGCCTCACCACTATCTCATGTCCTTGGGGTGCATTCTGGTCAAGGTGGTGACTACACTGCAACAGGCTGACATCAGAACAGCAAAACAGCTTGTATGTGGCCTTCTCTTGAGCCCGGCAGCTCTGGAGGAAGGATGGATCCAGCTGGTTTCCTCAGGAGGAGGCAGCTCTGCAGAAAGCGTGGTGCTCTCTCTGAGAGCACAGCTCCAGGAAGCACCATCTGCTTCTGGGAAGCTTTGGGGAAAACCCCAAATGGAGAAGTTGAGTAGGAGCAGGATCTTAACTTTAAACAATTTCACTCTGCAGATGACTAGAGAGAAAATAGGCTGATGTTATTGTTCGTGGGCAGCCCTTGATCTCCTCCAGCATCAACTGCAGTGTGAAACCCTGACCAAACTTCAAGCAGGCTCAAGGGAATGAAGGTGAGCAAAAAGACAAGCAGCAACAGCATTTAGGAAATTGAAGGGAAAAAAAAGAGAAGCAGAAGAACAGCATAAAGACACAGCAGTTACTGAAAAGAGATAACAATATGAGATGGAGAGCAAGACAACTAACGGCTTTTAACTTTTTTGTGTATGTGTATTGGAGCAAAGTGAAGTCCTCACTTTTCCTAACAAATAATAGGCCATTGAACATTTTGCAGAACTAGGTATTTGGGGTTTTTAAGTTCACATCTCCTTCCCTGCCCCAAGGAAACGTGCTATCCAAGACTGGGATCAGGTGTTTTGATCATTCAGCCGGTTTGGCCATGAACCTACTCAAGGCATAAGAGACTCTTGGTTTTAATTTTCCACGACTCTGACCCTCTGACTTAGTCGTAATGAAGAACTTAATCAGCATGTATACAGGAACTTATCAATCAGCTCACTGGTTTATTCAAATAGGTGGGACGAACTACAATTTTGCGAGAGCTGACCACCCCCTTCTTCTCACGTGTTCCCTTGCTCCCTTGTTCCAGGGGTAAACAATTCCTCCTTCTGTGGCCCTGGGAAATCATGAGTTCAGTGGATTTTGCTCTGACATACACCCATGTATTTGATGACATAGGGACACGTATTTTTCTATTCACACTCCTCACCACAAAAGTAACTGCTAATGTCAAAACCCCAAAGCTACTGGGGATCCCATGAACTTGCTCCTGGGAAAGCAGTGACAGCAACGATTGCCACCGTTTTCTTTTCCTAAAAAAATGGGAAAGGATGTGTTCTTAAGAAGTCCTTCCCACGAGATCAAGCAGGACAGGCTGGAGATTTATAAAGGTACGAATGGGGAGGGGTGCTTTCAAGTGGCCCCTTCTCTAGGTGTGATCTGTAGCTGAGAGCTGTGCTGCCGTGGCCAGGCAGAAGCGCAGCAAGTGGCACAGCAAGCCCCGCCACTGCCACTGGTCTACATGAGTGCCAGGAGCAAGGCACAGGGACCTGCCAGGAGGGAAAAAACAGGCATAACTGTCCCTTTACGCATCAGTCAAGATGCTGTGTAAGAAGGATGCTAAACATGCTGCGGGCAGGATGCAACCCCAACACTGTTGTCATCAGCTTTAGCTTTATTGCTCCCAGCAGTTAACAACGTCGCTGCTTTTAGTGATCTCAAGGTACATCTCAGGCACCACCAAGGCCCATGTTCATAATTTCTCCGTAAAAAACCTCCATGAGACAAGGTCTGAAGTCCATGACAGTGAGATGGACAAATGGACAAGATTCTCTTGATAGGCAATGGCCAGTAGTCTTATGCAGTAACTCTCACTGCATTTATTGTCTGGCAACTCTTTGAACCTGCTGTGTCTAAGGCAATATTAAGAAATTAAATCCTGGAAGTTTGCTTCTCTCATAGGTAGCGTAGCAAGGGCCACATTCCAGTTTTAAGTACAGGGATATAGCAGACAAGACTGAAAACCGCATGCCTTAGCACAGGTCTGATCACTGCCCATCTCACAGAGACTACTTTGTGAAAAAATTGCTTTGCAGGTTGTTCCTTTCCTTGAGTTTTGGTTAGTCAGCAGGTGGTTTTGCATAATGATACTAATAAAAAACAACTTTTAAATTTCAGTATTATCTTCTGCAAAACAAGCACACAGCAGCATACTTACCCCAAGAGGATCCCTGTATGCAAATGTCAGCATATTACATACAAAAATTTGCTTTATCAGTCTCCCCCTCAGAGACAAAAGTGCTTAACTATAGAGCACTCTGGGCAGTCCCATATCAAAACCTCTGTGGTTTAGGGTGCAGACAGTTTCTCACACACTTGTTTATTTGTTGCAAGACTGAGCTGGGGAGACTATGGAAATTTTTGCAGCATTTTTATTAAAAACAGGTATGACTCAAGTTTCCTCACCTTCCCGAGCCCAGCCACTCACCAGGGTAAAGAGGTTAGCATCTTTTCTGGGCTGAGGGAAGAGGGTGGAACAACTGCACATTGCAAACCAGTCCAGATAAGGGACTGACGTCTAACAGTGTGAATATTCACCTAACAGTGTGAATATTAACTCTTCACAGTCATTTGCGTGGAAACACGGACCAAAAAGGACCAAAAAGCCAAAGAAGGGGTTCTGAAATCCTCACTGCAACCCTGGACCCAGACCCCCGGGGGTAGCTGGCGGTAAGGCTGGGCAGTGGGCTGGGGTCCCAGAGGTGGGATGCTGCTCTGGGCAGGCTGCCCACCACTGCTGGGAGCAGCACCTCTGCCTGGTGAAAGAAACTACCTGTATTGTTACAGCCACCCCTAACTGTCTAAAGATCAGGCGCCCAAGAGAAGTTACCACTCACACAGACTTCTTGGAGGGCCAGAGAGAGGAACAACTCTCCACAGTCAGGTATTTATTGATGGTAAGTGACATCTATTCATCTAAAAATCGAAGGGTCAGACATGTGATTGAAGAAGAGAGAGGGCTATAGGTTAACTTAAACAATAGGACACAAATAAAGCCCAGGAGAACAAGCACCCTACAAGCTTGTAGCTGCCCACTGAAGGGGTAAGGCAAAGTAACCCAAACAACACACAGCACCAAACGAAGAGCTCCTGACATGGATCCCAGCTCTGCGCTTTGCTGGCTACACCAAAAAACTATGTTCGGGTCTTAGGGAAACTGATTAGTGAGCCTGCAGGGTGAAATGAAGAGCTGTCTCATTTCTGCTCTTTGCACTCATTTGGAATTCCTTTTCTCAAAGTCTCCAACAGCAGCTTTCTAGCTTTAAAATCTTTCTGCCCCCAGATGTCATTCGTCATCCTCTCTAAACTCCCAATTACTCCTTTGGTGTATCCTCCTGTGCCCTCTGCTGTTTCTATGACTGCCACAAGCATTTCTTTTCAAGCTTCTTTCCCGATGTTACTCTGAATTTTCTCTTTCAGCAGCTCACATCTCTTCTGCCAAAGTTTCCTGCCAACGAACTGCTCACAGATGTGCCCTGTTGCTGCAGGCCAGCCTCTGGCACAGGCTGAACTCTTGGCCTCTGCCCCATTATCCAGGCTGTGGGTAACTGCCAGCTTGGAGGTAGCTAACTGCCCTCAGCCTTCCCCAACAGGTCTTCTCCTGCACAGCTCCTTGGTGTCCAAACCTAGCACAGCCAGCCCATATTCCACTGAAGTCCATAACCTTCATCTCTCTCTCAGGTTGGAAGTGTTAGATCTTCACACCGGCTCACCAATTTCTCTTGCTTCATTTGTACAAATGATACCGTATTCCCTGTTCACTTACAGAAATAAAACTCTTGTCCATCATCATTCCAAACACTCGCTTCTCTTAAAACACAATTTTTTACTTATTTATCCAGGCAGGGTGCTGCAGCAGGAATCATTTTTCTAAGCCACAGCTAAAACCATATCACCTCTCTGTCTATCCATCCATCCACTTCCCCACCACATCAAAACCTCTTTCAGACAGACTTTCAAAGCCTGTTCTAGTCTTCCTCCACCTGCCCCTGCATCTCCTCCAGTGATTTAAAAGGGTTTCATCTCTGGTTAAATGATGATACCAGGCCTCAGTGTCTCCTTGTTATGTATTTGAGCAAGCGCGTACTGGGAGGGCAGCTTTTTTGGAGGGATATTAGCAGGTTGTTCTGCTTCAGACCTCTTCTGTAAAATCTCCTTTGCCGAGCAGCTGCCAACAGCTGGTTTCTGCCTATGACACCACTGCAGAGGGTCGCACTGTCCCCTATTGTTCTTGCAGACAGGCGCATCCTTCCCCCCAGCATTGAGCTACAAAACCCCTTTGAGCCAAGGGCTGCGGTTTTGCCCCCTGCTCGCACAGCTCTAGGGTCCTCACCCATGGCAAAAGAAGTAAAAAGAAGATAATTAAGGCTAACAGCAAAGGAAGTTACTCTGGGTGGTTCTAGGCCGAGCTTAACACACGACCACTGTGGCCCAGACCAAAATCAAAAGCAAGAATGCAATGGAAGAAAGCCTGGAGAAGAGAAGGCTCAGGAGAGACTTTATAGCAGCCTTCCAGTATCTGAAGGGAGCTACAGGAGAGCTGGAGAGGGACTCTTTGTCAGGAAGTGCAGTGACAGGACAAGGGGCAATGGTTTTAAATTGGAAGAGGGGAGATTTAGATTAGATATTAGGAAGAAATTCTTTGCTGTGAGGGTGGTGAGGCACTGGAACAGGATGCCCAGAGAAGCTGCGGATGCCCCATCCCTGGAAGGGCTCAAGGCCAGGCTGGATGGGGCTTTGGGCAACCTGCTCTAGCGGGAGGTGTCCCTGCCCATGGCAGAGGGGTTGGAACTGGATGATCTTTAAGGTCCCTTCCAACTCTGACCATTCTGTGATTCTAAGACAAAACGCAACCCCAGGCAGGCGGGGTGTTCCTGCAAGAGAGCATCCCCGAGTGTCCCAGTTCTGTGTTCATTGTTAAACCTGCGTGCTCTGCCTACCATCAGCCGGGCTGGTTTAAAAATACAACCGCGTTAGCGCTGCCAGTCTGGAGACGAGCCTGACCTGAATACACCCGGCTATTTTTAGCAGCTGGCTGCGCTCCGTTCAGCCACCCTCTGCTCATACAACGGAACTCGGGAGGAAAGTTGTTCTTGGCTGGCAGCGGGAAGGCAGAGCCCAGCTCCCAACGGGCAAAGCGATGGATAGAAGTGTGACAACAACAGGAGCTCCCCGTTTTCCCTGCTAAATAAAGCTGAAGCGCGTTGGAAGTATTTGGTCAAAGCCTACTGCCTCCGTACGCTCCCTGAGAGAAAAATCAGAGGACTGCCTGGGTTTCCCTGCACACACACACACACAGGGAGAGGAAACTCCCTCCCCGCGGCAGAATTCCAGTGACACCAGCGGGGACACCGGGCACGGCTCCCCGCGGTTTAAAAAGCCCCGAACGCGCCTGCAGAGGCATTCGTTCAGCCCAGCAGCCCCTCGCTTCTTTGTTTCCTCTCAGCCTCCCAAATTGCAGCCCTACCAGCCTCCCAGGAGCACGCCCCACCTTCCCTTCCTTTCCTTCCCGCGGGGCGCCCCCGCAGCCGCCGGGCGGGGGCCGGGCTCGGCTCCCTGGGCAGAGGACTCCTCCCCAGCGCCGTTGGAGGGGCGGGGGGCTCTTCCACACCAACGCCCTGGGAGTTCAGCTTTTCTCCACGGCCTCCTTTTTAATTTTTAAGAGAAAAATCACCGCAAAAAGAAAAGACCCCCCCCCCCCCGCACCCCTCTCCGAGCAGAGGAAAAGCCCGTCAAAAAGGCTTTCACCCGCCGCCCGGAGCCCCCC
>VXBW01001170.1:542269-570272 GCA_013400375.1 Thinocorus orbignyianus | reverse complement strand
GCTCGCTGCCCGCCGGGCGGGGACCGGGGGGTTGCGGGGCCGCCCCCGGTTGCGCGGCTCCGTGCGGGTGAGCGGCGGGAGGAAGCGCTAGCGAAGCCGCCCCCGGCTCCTGCCACCGCCGGCAGCCGCTTTCGGTTTCATGGCAACCCCCGGGCGGGGAGACCCCGGTGGCGGCGGCGCGGCCCCGCCCGCGGAGCCTGGGGACGGCGCCACCCCGCTCCGGTGTCCCCGGGGAAACGCCGCCTTAGCCGGGGTGGAAGAGATGAGCTGTGGGTCGCCGCGGTTCGGGGAGGTTCCCCCCGCGGGGCTCTGCAGTCTCCCGCCCCGGCGCTCCCGAGGGCTGGGTTAAAGGCAGGAGGGAAGTCCTCCACAGGCTGCGAAGTTGGTTTTCCAGGAAGGGTTCCCCGGAGCCCCTGGAGCACGGCTGCGTTGGCAAGGAGCAGCAGCAGGCTTGATTCACCCCCGCTTTGAGCCATACAGCCCCCCTCGCACCTCCCTGCCCGCCTGGAATACTCTTCCTCCTTATTTATTTACACCTACGGTACTGAAATATCAAACCAACCCCCATTAGCTGTAACCGCGTGCCGGTGTTACTGGCTAATTACTCAGGACACACCAAAGAATTTTTTAGGAACGCAGGCAGTGCAGCCATCCTCCAGCCAACAGCAGCGACGTGATTGCTCTACCTCTCACTCCCCATCACCGGCTCCTGCACTCCATCCTGCCCTTCACATGAAGCCACTTCTGGGAAAAAGCAGCCTCTAAGGAATGTGCCGTGCTGGCCCATGCACAAAAGCACTCAGGCTGACGAAAACAGAACGATGGGAAAAAAGACACGACTAGGCTTTGCTATCTGGGTTATCACAAGATGAACTCTAAAATGATTGGAATAAAATGGTTTCAGAGTTTTCTCTTGCTAAAACGACTCAATCTTGCCCCTCCCAAGGGTGTCAGTCCATACTGAATTAAGATTCTGGGAGCTCAGCAAAGGTGTAGAGCTAGTTACTACAACAGAGACCTTTTTTTTTTTTTTTTTACTTCTCAGCTTTTAGGAATGTCCTGATTAGTCTGTGAAGTTCACAGGAACATCTATCAGAACAACAAGCATCATAAGGCATCGTAAGTATTTACAAACTCAAATGAAGAACTTCTTTGGAGATGGGATTGGGTTCCCAAGATGGACTCATGGTCATTCTCCTGCAGAACACCACGATCCCCAGAAGGGAGCTTGATGGTTACAAAGATCTGTGAAATGCATCATCAAATATCGGGGTGCAGGCATTACTTTTAGAATAACAGCTCTTAAGATGAAGTGAGAGTAACAGGAGACCTGGTTTAGCATTAAGACAGAATCATATCCCTGAAGCAGCAGCAGAGAT
Source organism: Thinocorus orbignyianus (assembly GCA_013400375.1). Classification (NCBI taxonomy): domain Eukaryota; kingdom Metazoa; phylum Chordata; class Aves; order Ciconiiformes; family Thinocoridae; genus Thinocorus; species Thinocorus orbignyianus. The sequence continues at coordinate 568,893 of VXBW01001170.1, read as the reverse complement.
CACAATCCCTGAATCTCAGTATCGTTTTTGTGCCAGTCCAAGGGAAAACTTCCATGTCAGTACCAGCAACTAGAATTTATTTTGCTAGAGCTCTACTTTAGTACCAATTTTAAGGATGTCTGTTTTAAAAAACGGGTCAGTCGCATATTAAATAGTCTAGATACTGTTATCTGTGTATTTCACCTCTCTTCCCTACCCAAGTATAGATTTTTGATGCCCAGTTCATCAGTAACAGACTACAAGCGGTGCTGAAAGAGTTCACATTTACCTCTTGTACCTCACTCAGTTTCCTGTGATCTTAAAGCAAGTGTCTGTTGCGATGGTGCCTGCTTTTAACTCACTGAGAGAAAGGCAGATGCTGAGGTTTAGCCATGTCAACCTCAGGAAAAGCTGGAGGTCCACCACATTTACTAAAACTACCAAGCTGGTGCACCCCATTTTGCACTGGAGCTGTGACAGCTGCTGACTCCTCTACAGCTTCCTCTGCCTTTTGAAACACACCCCTGTGCAAACAGCTCCAAGATGTTTGTCTTTGCCCCAGCTTTGTTTTTGCCTGACAACCACATTTCAGCCTGGCAGCAGCTGTAACCTCAGTCTATTCCTTTCTTTTGCACAACTGAGTTCTAGGATCCTTCACCCTGAACTCTCCCCTAAACTCTGGGTCTGAGTAGAGCAGAATTGCAAACTCTCACAAATATAAGCTACTGTTTTCTATGAACTGTGAAGTTTCCAGAGTAAACACTGTGTGGTTTAAAAAAAATCCCAACAATATAAAGGTGAACAAAAAGCTAAGGACAGAAGCAACTATAATTCCTCTGGCTCACAACCAACTGTAAGACAAATTAAACTGCTTTACTATGATGTGCAATGTTTAGTGATTGTTTTATTAATGCAGAAATACCTGCTTAACTTCATACCCATTCTGATTTAAAGTGCAACATTTAAGTCTGATAGTTCTTGTACATCCATATTTCGCAAGTGTTGTTCCTAGAAGACACGTTGCTCAGCTTATGCCTCGCGTTTGTAAAATCTGTCGGTTTTTTTAGTACCGTTTTGCTTTATTAACTAAAATAAACTGTACAAAAAGCTGTAGTTACATTAGCTTTGAACAATGTAGGGTACACGTTCTCTGCTGAACTTTAGTGTGCAAACATTTTACATTTTTTTTTAAAGTGACAAAATTAAGCCAACCTTGAAGTCAGAGTTCATTACTACATTACAAAACAGGAGACTAGACATGGCAAAAGAAATTCCCCACTGAAATCAACACCATTGTATAATTTTATTTCTAATTCTTAAAAAAATAGAAATGAATTTAGAAGAGAATCACAGTATAAGGGCCCTAACATATTAGACCATTACAAGGTACATAAAAATAGAAGACACAGATTTCCTTGAAACTTTAATCCTTTGCTTAAGCAGCAAGCATATCACTCTCCAGGCAAACACTGCTTAAAACAAACCCTACCCCCAAAACAGGACGTGCAAACTGTATGCACATATTCTGCAAAGCACACAATAAAGACATTTTGCTACGTACATACTTATTTAGTACTACAAATGCTAGGAGTTCCCTACTGTGTGCTACAGTGTATGTAAATTAAGAAATACTACCCATCTCTGACCCCCCCTCCCCCCTTCAAATACAGCACCTTTGCCCATTTAGAGAATACTTAAACGAGATTAAACGGAATTACAATGTACTGAACAGTTTCATGGCAGTCGGTGGTGACCAACCGCGCTGCGACACCCAACATTCTGCATACTGAAGTCTATCGACAAGAGACAAGACAAAAATTAGCAAAGGTACAATACACACACACCCGGGAGACTCAAAGCTAAAATAAAATTAAATTAACTTTAAAGAAAAAAAAGAAATTCTGAAGATGTATCTCATCACTGTTAACAATTAAACTGTGATATTTAGGATGTCAAAATGTATCAGATCGGTTTTGTGTCGGTTTTAAAGTCTGGAGAGCAGCCAGATTTGTGTGTGGCTGGTGAGGGGACACTTATGACTCCCAGAACCCAAGTTTCAGTGACTGAGAACTCCTTGCTGCTTGTTTTACAATGCTGCTTTTCTTAGAGGAGAGGTCATCTGATGCTCAAGTAGCGGCTAAACATCTGCTCTGATACAAAAGAAAATTTGTAAGAAGGACCTTTTGTACGAGACCTCAGCACAGCAGTGAAAGCCGTCTGGAAAGAAAAAATCTCTTCAAGCTTGATCTGAAAATCTCTTTAAATGAAGGTCAACACCTTAACTGCAATTCAGGCCACAGCTATCAAACTTTAATACTAAATTTACCGATGAAGTAGGATCTGATGCTGTAAGAACTTTCCTTTGCACATAAAAAAAGATCTTAGCCAGCTGCTAAACTGATTGTTAGACCATCCAATTTATCTGTGAAAAGGCCCAGGGAGAGCACATTCCATTTTCAAATAAAGTCTCATTTTAGTCAAGGGCAAATCTCGTTAATAACAGAATGGATTTAAAAGGATTTTCAAACACCATTTCAACTATAAGCAAAAATAATTTTCTAAATAGTATGGCAGTCAACATGAATGTTATTACATAGTCAAGAACGCAGTATTGTTCAATAGCTTGATTCAATCACACAGTTTCAAACAGCACTACTCAAATTTGCAGCCTGGTTTACTTGGAGGGTAGAGGCATCTACATTAAAAAAAAAAATTAAATGCAGAAACAAACCAAAAACCACACCCACCCCCAAAACACTGCTGGGCATAAATCAAGGTTTCAGACAAAAATGCAGTGGAAAGAAAACCCTTCTGTCTCCTAAAATTTGGAAGCACTAATTAATACCCAAATGCAGTTTTGCTTAGTCAACAAAACCCAAAAACTCCTTCAACAGCCTCAACTCAGCTAATCAACTCCACCAGAAATAAATTAGTATCTCTGATTTCTGCTAACAGTAAGACTGGACTGGCAGCAGGTAACTCTACTGCCATGATATTCCACCACCACCATCAGCCTCTATATTTCCCTCATGAATTCTTAGGCAAGATATCAATGACCTAACACACACACAAACTGTAGACAGCCATTCTCAGAGGAATGAAGTTCTACTGTACTTAAATTAAAACGATTAGTGGAATAACAAATTAAATTAATGGTTCTCACTACATGGTTCCTCTCCTGCCATCCCCCTGCGTGGCAGAAGTTGCTGCCTCTCTCTCCACCCCAGCCCACAAGAAATATTGCAGCAGGAAACTGAATTCCTGTTTTCAGGTAACTTCTGTGAGTAGAACACGTGTGAGATTTAGTAAGTTTGGTACAATAGCTCACTGAGTCTTCAGAATACTCTTTCAGAGGAGTATTTAATAAGATAGTACCTTTTTAAACAAGAAAAAGCGTTCTGGGAAAGAACATGAAGAGAAGAAACACCTACATTTTACACCTGCGTAAAATGCTTCTACTGTTACCTAAACAGGGCCAAAAATTCTGAACCTAAGGCCATTATTTTTTTTGCACTAAGGAGTAAAAAAACCCAAAAAATAAATTCACACACACAAAAAAACTCAACACTACATTTAAACCTCCTACAATATTATCTATGCCTAGGATTTGCCAGACTACTTTCCTGTAGTTAGATGCTCGACTACAAAGAACAGTAATAAAATAAATAAGAGTAAAAATCAGTTAAACAAAATCTTGGTGTGTTGAACGTTTATTCATTAAGAAGTTAGCTTCCTTCAACAGTCATTCACACAGAGGAGGGCTGTACTGTAGGCATCATTCTGCTGTACAAGTCTTCGGCATAAAAATATTTTTATACAGGTGGTCATTCACGTGGTTCCGTGTCTAGTTATCAGATTGCTCCTCTGTAAAACTTGGTCTGACACCTGTGAAGGCTTGCTCTTTTTGGGTAGGAAAAAGGAAAAAAAATAAAGAAAAAAAAAAAGTACATTGATACTATTTTTCAAATGCAGGAGTTAGCATAATTCCGCTTTATTTCTTCAGTGCAGAGTGGACTGAGGTTCTGTCTGAATTCCGATGAGCGAGGGCGGCTGCTGGCCACTGACCGTGGTCAACACTGGCCGGGGGTTTAGGCGAGGAGGCATGGAATTAGCTGGGCGGATGAGCGGTGGGGGAGGCTGGTTTAGGGTCGGCCGGGGCTGAATGAACCGTGCCTGCTGCTGGAGCGGCGGAGGCTGCCGGTGGAGAGCGGGAGCAGCTGGAAGCGCTGGGCGCAGCAACGGGGGCGGCTGGTTTAGAGTTGCCATGGGAGCGGGAGGTGCTGGAGCAGAGGCCTGTGCTGGAGGTGAAGGGCCTAAACACTGAGTGGCCGGAGTGCTTTGTGCCTGCGCAAAGGACAAAGACAAGGACGCGTGAACAGCCGGCCCAGCCGGGATGCCGTGCAGTTGGGCTGCCACTGTCCACTACACAGGAAACAGCATTTAATCAAAAAACAAAATTAAAACCACCAAAAAAACTGAGAAGTTACTGAAAAGAAAAACACCAACCAAAACATTATAGACAGCAGAACTAAAAATATTTACGAAGTAAGAGTCTTCTTCTAGAACAAGAACTGTATTTTAACAATAAATCCATCACTATGAAAGGTGCAGTCCTGCTCCCAGCTGGTTAACGACATTGGCTGAAGTTCTATGCAAGCTCATCATCATTCTTTAGAATGTGGTTTGCCACTCCACACCAGTTAACCTTACATTACATCACTAAATAAAATGCTGTTCCTCAACCCATGCTTACTTATTTCTGGTACACAAAACACACCTCATCTTCTTCATCAGTGCTCTTTCCTGATGGCACATTAGAAGTATTTTTTGTGTCCTCCCCTAAAGCAGAAGCATCACCATTAGAAGCCAGGGTTCCTTGTTCCGCTTCCCATTCCTGCAATACCTCCTCTAAGTTAAACCGACGCCTGTAGTTTACAAAGAAGTTCTTCACTTGGCCAACAGTCTTGTTGCCAATTACATCTGCAATAGCTTGAAAATCTTTACCATATTTTCGGACACCTGGAAGGCAAAGTAAATAACATAGCTGTGAAGAATCAGTCAGACACAGCTACGTGTGATGTATTTATAGAGAGAACCTATGGGACCTGCAAACCAAGGGCTCGCTACCAGGAGGACTTCTCAATTAGGAGAAGGCCTCGATTTCCATTAAACAAAGTAATTTTTAATTGCACAGCTATCAACATACAAATCAAGAGCTTTATTAAAAGGTCATTACCCACACTTCTTAAGGATCCTGGCTTACTCATCAAGCCTCCCACCCTAAAACCAGAGATCTGGCCTCTGACTGGTAGAAGCCCAAGACAAGTTCAAGATGGGAGAGGGAGGGTGACCGAGTGTATAGTTATAAACAGGGAACAATGCTAGGAGAGTCAAGTGCCAAACACTGACAGTTTCTATCAGCTCCTTCTGTGCCAGCTGCAGGCAGATGTTTCTTTGCCCACAAAGTGTGCAGCAGCAGTGGTGGAGGGCAGCAGCTACAGGACCAAACACAGGGCAGAACGGGTGCACAGTTTCGTAAGTCACAATATACTACTGAGGCTACGAAGAGCAACTGACAAGCATTCACCTGAAAAAGTCTTTTTAAAGCTTTCATTCACCACTTGAGCTGGGTAGAACAACCTGGGGTTTTGGGACAGCCACCTTATGTACCTAAGTATAAGCCATTGGCATCGGTTTATAAGACAGCCCAGCACAAACCTCCAGGATCAAATCATCCAGCAAGCAGCAGCATGACAGAAGATCTTTGCATTGTCCATTTTCATACTGACACCAGTAGGTCACACTTGCTTACAAGCACTTCACAAGAAAATCCCAACATGTACTTTTAAAATTCTAAAAGTACATTTGCATATAACACCACTCACTTCCACTACAACATTCCATAGCTTTTAACCTAAAATTGGAATTATAACCTAAGGTTTATTGATCTTCTCTCAGTTATATTTATGATGTCTGGCTCCTCTTCCCTTCTACTTAAGAAAAAAAAAAAATCATCAAACTCTCCATCCAGCATCCTAGAACACAGCTTTTAGCTGCACAAAATAGATTTTTAAATCACAGGCATCCAAAAGTTTGGAGACTAAAAGAAATAAACCAGAGTTTTATTTCAGACTCTGTAAACAGAAGACTCATTTTTCGCTCTCAGCTATGCATGAGTAAATTGCAATTTGACTTCTTCTGTGAAGCTCCTGATAACTAAACTCATTTGGAACATATTACAGTGCTTAGAGGACAGGCTGTCTCATTACTGAAGAAATTTATGCATGATTTAATGCCTCGCTTCAGAAAGTGAAGCGAAGGATTCAGAAAGTGAGAGTTGTTTCAAATCTGAAAGCTATGCTCCTTTTTAACTTAATTGTGAAGAGTATGACCTTCAGCTTGTTCTGCTCTTTTCTACTTTCTTCATTGATAGGCACTTCTGATGTGGTAATGTACACTCACTGTAATTTAAGAGAAAAGCTCAGCTCCAGGATAGTAACAATTCTTGTAGCCGAAGCTGATGTTTCAACCGTCAAGAGTCCAGCTACATTATTTAACATCTTTTCTAGGGCATACAAAAGAATCCAACCATCCTGCCTGCAAGAACCTTGGAAAAAAAACAAAGGGACCTATCAGCGCCACGTGGGAGGGCAGTATCTAGGCAAAGCAAAGGCAGGGATTTGGTTCTGTGCTTTATCAGTTGTACAAGGTATCAGCTACACTCCTTAGAAGCCGCGTGTGCCCAAAGAGCACAATTCTTTGATTGCCCTACCATTATCAACCTTACTAATTTATGATGACTGTTACATGTCCACTGCGACACATCTAACATCCTGTACAATTAATCAAGCCAACAGAGCGCACAGCAGAACAAAGCACATTTTTGTTTAAAACATAATTCAGACTTTCAGTGATTTTGGCCTTTTCTGTTATTATGCTGTCTATACTTCTTCCTCCCCCTTAATCTGCAAAACGACTGAGCTTGTTGGCTAACTTCAACTGAAGCTGTCAAAAATAAGGTCTTAAAATCTATTTCCAACAGCTTGAAAAGGCCGTACCCCTTACTGTCACCGAGAGCCCAGTTAGAAGAAATATCTAAAGAAAGTTAAAAGTTTTTTTAGTTTAGCTACCAACAGCACTACTCATTTTGGATTCTTTTCAGAATGTTATTTAGTGCTGCTCTAGCACCACCACAGTGACTTCCACACAGCGGTGCAGTAAAATCCCTTAAAGCTGCATCAGAAACAGAGGATGTTCAATATATGCTTATGAAAGTTTTATGCATAAGGTGCTGGCGTATCTATAAGAGTTGAGGCCAACCCATCATCCCTTTCAAATCAGTGCATACTATTTATACATTCTTATACAAATTATGTGCTAAACACCACCCAAATTATTTCTAAAGTGTTTAATCTGTCATTGAATAAGAATAATTTTATTAGGCTGCTGAAAGTGAAGCTCAAGCAAGATGACTGCAAAGCCTCACTTCGCACGTATGAATGTCTTTCTCCCAGCTCATTTCATGGTAGCCCTGAACACAGGAATCCTTCAAGCTCTTCAAAACTTCACCCATCTGCAAAGCTGCACTTGAACATGTGCGGGCTCACTATTGCAGTGTTTCATCTGACCGTCTAGCTCAGAGAAACTCACAAATCCAAGTTTGATGCTGACTATGCTGCTTAATGTTGTGCAACACAGCAAACACTGAGAAGCTCACAAAATATCAGCTTGAGTCCAAAGAGAGCTGGAGAAGGACTCTTTGTCAGGGAAGTTAGTGATAGGACAAGGGGGAATGGTTTTAAATTGGAAGAGGGGAGATTTAGATTAGATATTAGGAAGAAATTCTTTCCTGTGAGGGTGGTGAGGCACTGGAACAGGTTGCCCAGAGAAGCTGTGGATGCTTCATCCCCGGAAGTGTTGAAGGCCAGGTTGGATGGGGCTTTGAGCAACCTGCTGTAGTGGGAGGTGTCCCTGCCCATGGCAGGGGGGTTGGAACTCGATGATCTTTGAGGTCCCTTCCAACTCTAACCATTCTATGATTCAATTTAATAACAGGACCTCAAAGTGACAGAAATAGTTAATGGCAACCTCCGGATTACAAAAGCTGCAGTTTCACTGTGATGGGATTACACCACTCCTGGTAAATACTTTACATGGAGTTAGATCATGGTCACCCCAGCTGCTGTCCACTGCAATGGCATGAAAGTCACACAGTGCTTTTCAAGTCAAATTTCATTGTTTTGAGGAAGTTTTAAAACATTTTTGCAATTGTAATTTTGATACAGCTGAGATCTTACTTGAAAAGATGGTGGTATTCATACATTTCTACACATAAATCAAGTCTGTAACTTAAGAACACCACAAGCGATGAATTGGCCCATTGCATTCAATAACTATTCAAAGTTGAATTGTAACCTGATAAATCATACTGCAAAAGATCAGCTCAGAGATCGTAAATCTGAGTACACAACCCCACTACAGGCAGCCATTCTGCTTTTAAGATTACACTCAGCTCTCTATTTGAAGGTGGTTTTTTCATTACCTCCTCTTTAGTTACTGCCAATCTCCTGTAACAAGTTTTTTCACGTTTTAAAATTACATTATATTACTGCAGATTATTTTTATGATTTCCATGGTTGGATTTAACATCTGAATTCATGTGGATGAATCGCAGAAGTGTCACCTACCTGCTTTATTGCTTACAATTTCTGTAAAATTATTAAAAGCACATGCCAAAATGTATCAATAGATTTGATGAAATAAACCTACTTTAAAAGTACAAACTAAGTGTTCCCATGCTCAAGCCAACTTCCAAGTTCAAGTCTAACACACATTACGGTAGTTCTTAGTACTGTAACCATGGGTCCTTCCTTTTAAAAACAAAGTGAGGGCAAAAGACAGTGTGGTTCCTTCAGGCACAAGCCTACTAGCCCTTAGTGTAAGGGACAAGAGGTTAATATCTACAGCACTCTCATTTCAGAACAGAGACTCTATTACTGGGCAGTAGGTAAGGGAGGGGTAATAATAATACTTTGTTCCTCGTGTTAAGATTCTCTCTCACCTCCATTTTATTCAGTGGCAAAGGGGAAAAAAAACCCAAAAGACAAAAACAATTCATATAAGAATCACATGTAAATTAAATGAAAACAGATTTCTTCCAGAAGACCTGATTTCTCAACCCACCCTTAAATACAGAGGCAGACTACCTCTATAAAACATGAAACATTCCCTAAAGAAGCCACTAGAAGACTAGAACTCCTCTCCAGGGACTCATCACCAATCCTCATTCTTTTTTGCTCATGCTCCAGATTTATTATTTACGTTGTTGGTCACACAATGTATTCTTACTGCTTTCCAGACTGATGCTTAGTGAGAGCTCTGGTAACTAAGCTATGAAAACGCAATAGGTTTTGAATCATTTCATGCTAAGGCAGGCACAATGAACCTGGATTTCTCCCTCTTCTCCAGCAAGCAATCTACTTACTAGGCTATCATATTAAAGACAGGCATCTCTTTCAGTTGCATTTGGGAACAAAATTTAAAAAGCGAGCTTGTTAGCAATACTGAGAGGACAAGTTTAGGACAGAAAACGGTTTGGAGATGCAAATGCCAGTCTGAGGCATGTAAATTGAAAGGCATGACTTCAGACAGACCATGCTCTTCAGCATTGCCATTCACAGTTTAAAATAAACCTAACTTTATGTTCAGTCACTTGGCTAACAACTACCAGGTATGGCACACCTGAAAACTTTACACTTTTATCCTGATCCAACGGAAGGCTTTATACTAAAATTCAGTCTTTAATTTTAAAGGTGAAGATTACAGAGAAATAAAGCTGATGTGTATAACTGAGGTGACTATATCATAAGACAATTCATAGAAGTGAGTCAATACATAGAGTCTTCAAGGCAGTATTAGGCTCTCCAGATATCTACCCTGCATGTTCCTTGATCAGACAGTGCATGTTAAAGTGAGAAAAGTCAGTTTTCCTTAACATAAACGAAAAATCAAAATTAGCTCTATCAATAGCCTACTAGATAATGCTGTTTTTAATCTACTAAGACTGTTAGTCAAATATCCATATCCAGATTCAAACTCTTAAAAGGCCTCCACTGGGTAGATATCTGCTCTTTTATTCATTCATGAACAGAGAAAAGTAACTGTAAAGCAATTTTACTTCTGCTTTTTCCTACCTTAAGAATACGGAAAGATGTCTTAATAAGTTTTTCCTTCATATTTTCTTAATTCAACAATTAATTCAGTCTTCCACTTTAGAGAAATTCATGTAAGGTGATTTAGAAGATGAGTGAAGGGACTTTCTGGTACTACTACAGTTGTTAAACCCAGATTTCGAGGTTTAATATGGGTAATTGAAAGACCAGTGTCATGTTGCTTGAATGAATGCCCTAAATATTCTCAGTTTTGCTGCTTTCTCTCTCATACAACCAGATAAAGTTTAGCTTTTCATTAGAGGGAAATACAAATATAAGCCTGAGTACCTCTCCAAATCCTTTGAAATCAGATTTCAAGTCACTACTACTATTAACATACCTTGTACTGCAAGAAGCTGCTCTTCTGTGGTCCAACGGGCATTGATTTTCTGATTAGACTATTAAAATTAGAAGAATGGCACAAAGATCATTAAAATGTTTCAACAGCTGCAAAATATCTGAGCATCAGAATGTGTTTTACTTGCACTACATTTTGTAACATAAGTAAAAATTTATTGCTTATAAGTCATAAATTTACAATTTAAGGTTGCTTTCATAAAGAGGAAGTAGCATTTAAGGATTTGAGCTTAGAACTACACCAATAGTTTTTCCTCTGTTTTATTGCAGTTCTTAAAATCAGCTATATCATAATTTATGCACAAGCTAATGATCTTTATGCAGACAGAATTTGAATTTATAGTTATATTTATCTAAACTATTAGGACTTGTTGTCTGGACTGTTTTGTGTTCATGTTATGCTTCACATCCAAGCCTTTAAAACAAGCAAAAAGAGAACTTCAGGAGTAATAAATAATTCACTTCAAATGCCCACATGTATACGTAGCCATGATTTCACATAGAGCATAGAATTTACTGCTAACAATCTACATTATCTACTTTTAATCAGAAAAGAAGGACCATATATCAGGGCTCAATTTTAGCTCCCTATTGTCATGAACAGATATGACATTTCCACTGTTTTGCTTCTTTATTCAGCCAGTTGCCATGAAAAAGCCTACCACTAATTTCTTGTAAAGCAGCCAGACTCACTCCTGCGTGTAATTCAACGGATCCTGTTTAAGCTGCTGCTGAAATGCAAACACTATGCTGCAGCAAAACACATTTCTGTAGCTTCCTGCTAATGTAAGTGCAAGGACACAAGTTCTAATATTTATTCTGATTTACCTCAGGAGGTTTGAATTCTTCAATCCCGCCTTCCATTTTCTGTTTAAGTGCACTGTTTACTTGCTTAGCATTTTGAACCTTGGTCAAAAACAACAAAGTTAATCAGCTCCACAAAGAAAGTTGGTCACTTTACACATATATCTTCACTAGGATTGCCACAAGTGTACCTCCTAAGTTAGAAAGAGAAATATTATGGTTTAAGGCTTCACTATTTTTAACTGTTGTTCTAAAAAATAAATAAATAAATAAATAAAAAACCACGGCAGTTTACTATGGAGAGAAAAATATTTAAGCCAGTCTTTCAAAAGAACAGTTTGTCTGCAGGAATATTAAAAGTAGGAAATAACAGGCAAGATTTGATAATGATGCATATGTTCTTAAAGAAGAATGCCTATTATTCTAGACAGAAAACTTTGTTCTTGGAAATCCAAGTAAGATATACTGTATACATTAACTTCTCTTCCAAAAAGCACTTAAAATATACATATATATATGAGATGCTTCCAGTTTGTCCCCTCTGACAGACTGTTTGTTATTGACCTTAGATCATCATGATTTCCTTTAAGGGTAATTCTTCAAATGATTTAAAATATGTAAGTAAAATAACATAGGCTGTAAAAAGCAGAGCGCTTCCAAATCACGCCTATACACATCTATTAATCATTTAAACTTGAGAGGGATGCACATAAGGTAACATAAGTAAGAAAACAGTTTTGCATACTATGGTGCACAGCTATTACAAGTGTTCTTAAGTGTGGACACAAAAGCAGACAACTCAGTGGGAGATTCCAAAGGTTGCATCTTTGAGATCACTGCAAGAAAAGAAGAGAAACACAACCTCAAGGCTGTAACTCACCTACACTTAGGCTAAAGAGTGAAACCCACCTATGCTATTTAGCCCCAGAGTCCTGCTGTGACAGAAAGAAGCATATTTCTCCTGTAAAAGAATACAAGGGAGCAAACACCTCATGAAAGCCTTTATTCGCTCCATGATTTTGCAATATGGCAGCTCTTAGCGGTCTATAAGGAGACAGAAATTCCTGGAGATAAGCCTTGACTTTGTAGGCCCCGTGGTTCCTAGAAAGCAAGCATGCACATACTGCTGCACCCTCAGAAGCTGAATAGATCCTGTGTTTCAACTTTAAGCGCCAAAAGTTAATTTCTTCATGCAAAGGATGCAGGTAATTGTCCTCTTAAAGGTGAAGTCTACAAATCTTTTCTAAATCTAACAGGAAGTAGAAAGCTCATCAGTTCAAACAAAGAAATAATCGGGCCCATGATTTCCCACCCACCCATACTTTCATGGTATGTGGGGAAAGTATCCAGAAAAACAGTTACAATTTTAAGCATAACAAACGCAACTTCCTCTGCTTCCTTGTTCTTACTTGTCAGAGAAACACTTTTAACGAATTAAAACAAAAATAAAAAATTAAATGTGACCAGCTTTTTCCTGCCCCCAAATGTGTAACACTGTTTTCATGCCATATTCCATCCCCACCCCCAGCCATCTTTTTTTTTTCTTTTTTTTTTTTTAAAAAAAAAGAAGCTATCTCGCTTTATGTTATCTACAGGAGCAGATGAACTTAAAAAGCAAAACCAAAGAAGAGCTAGTCAGCTAGCGTCCAGCATTTCTGGTGATAACTGTGGAACAAAATTAGGAAGACTCACATTAAAGAAGTTTCAGAATCTTCACAGATAATCTTCAAAATCATTACAATCAGAACAATCTGAGATGAAAACAAAACAAGACCAATAACCCATGGTACCTGTCGCTTTAATGAGATTAGTTCCATATCCAGCTGTCTAAGAATTGTGTTGGCTGCATTGGGACTACAGGAGACAGCTATCACATCTTCCTGGGTCAGGTACATGCCTTTTGGTGGACGGCATTTGGAACGCTGAGAATGGTGGCGATGCTGCAAGCTCTGATATTCTCTTCTACCCAGACCTATTTTGCTGGTCTGAATAGGCTGCTCATTATTGCCCTTTAATTTACAAGAAACAAATCATTAAAGAATAACAGTATCTCGTACACAACTCTATTCAAGAATAAAGTATCACATGGCATTGTAATGTCATATTTATGACAAAGAAAACTTAAGCTAACATCTTCCTAAACTAAGTTTTGCACATGAGCTGATGAAGCATACGAGTCATTTACTGAATATGCCTGCATCAGTCTCAGAGAGGTAATTTTCAAAACTTTCTTTAGCGTGGCTGAAAATAAAATAAATAGTACAGAAATCCCAGTCTGAATACTGTGAAAAATCAAGAACTACTTGGACATACAGAAGGCAAAGAATATATATACTACATGTTTAAATCAAGTAACCAGTGAATTTACACACTTATTTCTGCTCAGGTATGAAGAGTTCACATGAAGACCAAGGCAGAGGAATGAGATAAAGTCAACCAAGGTGGGCAAGAAAACAGGATGACCCTTCTCCCTGCTGCAGACACTCTACGGATAGCAATAAGCACTATTTGCTTTTGGAGGGGATCTTAGATTTGGAAGAGAGAGGATGGATGTTCTTTTGCAGTCATGATGAAAATCCATGTAATTTAGCAAACTTAAGTCTTTGTTGTGTGCTTTTTTGAAGTGGAAAGGGACAGCAAAAAGGAAATTAAGTTTTTGTAACTGCTGTCTTGGTATGTTTGGGCACCTAAACATTTCAACTTTGTCTTCAACAGGCATTGCTACAGAACAGCTAGTCTGCATGTATGTGACTCCCACAGAGCGACCAGGGTGGCTCCCTACAGACCGGGAGCAGAGAAGCAAAAGTTACTTTCCCTGCAAGGATTTTCCAATTCAAAGTAATGCTTAATACCAGAACAGAGATGGGATTCAGGCTTTTTGCTACTTCAAGCAGCTCCCTACTGCTCCTCCCTGCTGGCATCTGTACAGGTTAAGAGGAGGTGGCCATCTGATCACAGTGAAGGGAAAACAAATTGCAGCAGCAATTATTATTATGTTCTGTAGCATTAGTACAGATCAGCAAACAGTGTTTTGCTCTGCTATGCTTGACCTTCTGCCACATCCTCTTCACAGCTAATGAAACATTTTAATCCAGTCCACAGACTTCATAGAAGCCATCTTAAAAGCACTTAAGATATTTGCTCTTCCTTGGAAAGCTGATATAGAGCCTTACATCTTCAGCATCTAAAAATCCTAAGGTTAAGTTTACTTCTGGCCCATTAGTACCATTTGTGTTTTGGTTCTGTGTTGCTCTTTCAGTATGAAATTGCAGTTCCTAACTGTTCAATCTTGATGTAAAGTGAAAATATTCTGTTGAGCATTTGCATGGCCAAGCTAGAGTGTTTGGCTTATTTTAGTTTTAGTTGGTAAGAGAAAGTTTCCATTGCTCTGTGCATTCAAGTAGCCTCCTTTTGTTTAGGAAGTGAAAGCACGCAAATCCTACCAGAAATATTAGATGACAAAATTATATTACATAGGTCCAAATAGCTCATCAGAAAATGCCAACCTATTTGTCCTGCTCCTGGAAGTCTATGAACACACACTTTCATTCTAGACTGCACGTAGTGATTCAAACAATAATCAAGGAAAGTAAATTGAACAAAATAGCTCTTATTTAGAAGTGGTTTAGGCAGCAACTCAAATCAGCAGATTGCAAGGACATTGTTACAACAGCAGAATAAAGTAAAAAAGTTCATTATTAGACTTTGTGTCATTTCAAGTTCTAAAAAAACATATCCTGGCATGTTAAAAAAAAAATTAAATCTCAAACTCCAAGAGAAAGGCGTAATTGTATTTGTCCTTCCCCACTCCCAAGACAGGTAAAGCAATAAATTGAAAGTCACTGCAAAGCTGAAAATTAATCTAAACCTATCAGTCTCTTACTCAACATCATTTTTGGTAGAACTGCAAAGTTTTATTAATAGACTTAGATATCACTTCACAGGATGTTGCGGTTTTGTGCTACATCTCCTCTTGTATTCTCAAGAAACATGAGCTGCCTCATTTTAGGAAAATCAAAAATGCATTAAGCTAACCAAGGAAATAATCAAATGTTTACAAACTTAACTGTGTTTTTCTAGTCTTGTTCATAAATAACCTAATGTTTACCAAAAGAATCCCCAAAAAACCCCAAAACTTGAACATATTCCAAACACAACACTTATCTGTAAAGCTAACAGTAAGTGCTCATTAGAGGAGACAAAAAAAATGTTTTTCACTACTCTTCCTAGTAGAAAGTGTCTCAACCAAGCCACATATTAGTTGAAATGCATAACCTTACTATGGCTTTGAAAAAAACAAAAAAGTTATTCTTGGAAAAATGTCATTTAATTTTAAAATGCAAAGAAAACACTTTGAATTCCAGTGATCCACAACAAGTAAAACTCTAATCATATTAATGAGACAGAGGCAGAGGAATGTTGTTTTACCAGGCAGTGACAGCATGCATCTCATAAAAGTTGAGGATTGCTCAGAAGATACTGAAGGTAATGAGAGATGCATTTATGCCCACAGAATAGCAAAAACATGCAATTAAATTTTGTTTCAATCAGAAGTCATCAAGATCACCTAAACCCCCTGCGATTTCAGCATGCTGCAAGCTAAACCTCTTCACCAAATTCTTCACAGTAACGCATTCACAAAAAACAAACTGACATTCACCATTAAGCTATCTGTTACCTCCTTTTTGGCTTCTTTTTTTGGATCATAATCACTATCGTTTCCATCCATTGGATGCGATTCTTCTACGTCATCATCACTGAGGACAGATTATAAGAAGTCAGTCACTTTATGTATTTTTTAACCCCAAACATAAACACATAGAAGGGTGATACAGAATTATCTACTGTAAGTACACAGCACCTCAAAGTTATTTGCAGTTTTCAAAAGAAAGCTGTTACAAACACATTTCCTTTATTAAATTCCAATAACTACCATGACAAACTAGCAATCCTAAACTGTAGTTTAGAAATTTCTTTAAGCAGTACTGGTACTGCTGCTAAAAAAATTCTTCAATTCAACCACTTGTGCCAGCATGAACACTTACATGGTCAACTATAACAAGGCTAGAAATAATCTTTCATTTTTCACATTAGTTTTAATAGATCCATTTTCAAACCACTGTACAGGGTGGATGAATAAACCCTAGTTAAAATCTGTGGGGAGTAAATCAGGACAATATAAGATGGAAAACACAGGACTGCTTTTTCAACAAAGTGCAGTTTTCAGGAATGCTCTAGTTAGGCATTTTTCCGTAGATGTAAAATCATAGTTTCCAATACAAATAATAAAATAATTTTACATCTACGGAAAAATGCCTAACTAGAGCAAATATGATTATATTACTTATACATTCAACATACTAAATCACTTTTTAAAAAGTGCAAGTTAATACTCAAGTATACTAAGTGTGACACAATTTTAATTTCATAGTAACTAGGGAAAATGTCATTCCCTTCCACCCAAAACAATTTAAAACTACTTTGAGCTTTAATTCTCTTTGACTGCTAGTGGTTCCAAGTCTCTTAAAATGAGATTTTATATAAAGTTTTGTTATAAAACCGTACTTGGGCATCCTAATTGCTACAGCTCTTTACTGTGGACGATCATTTAGTTTTAGTTCCACTCTAGTTCAAAAACCCTCAACAAACCACCACCCAGAAAAACCCCACACCCACAAAAATACTCTCCTCCCCACACAATAATATAGGGTTAGACTTCTCAAGTAAAGCATTACTTCTAAACCACACTCCCAGAGTTCATTTTTTTAAACCCCTTGTTTTTACAGTTATTCATTAAAGCACTTCAGTATGTTGTTAGAACTCACACCAACTGTAGTGATACAGTTCTTAAAGTACAGGTACCAAACCCCTTGCTAAAAGCAGAGACACCACCACAAATGCTAGGTTTGCCTAAAAATACTTTTGACACTGAAACAATGGCTGGAAATTACTTTGACATCTCAACCAGGTACTGAAGTCTTTCTATGTAAACTATTAACTACTTAATATAAACCTTACCTGTCACCTTGGTTATTTCTATTAGCTAGTTTTCGAGCCTGCCGATCCATCAAACTTGTTCTAGAGCGAGTTTTTTTCCAAGAATAATAATATTTTACAAGGCTTGCAATAGTTTTGTCTGGAAGCTAGAAGAATTCATTAACATATTAATACTTTTTAAAATTAAAATTCGACCCAAGATTCTGCTATATTTACAACAACCTTTACTCAAATATTTTAAACGCATGGATGAGATAGAAAGGAGCAACGTATTTTACATATATTTTTTAAAAAGGAGGGAGGGGAAGGAGAAGCTTTTTTTTAATAGACTGAAAAAGCTACAAGTCCAAGAGAGACACTGAAATGAACTTAAATTTTATATACAAGGCTGTTCCTGAAGCTTTGACACAGAAATCAACACGTAATTATTAGCCCAACAGCCCCTGAACTGTCTAATCCTTCTGATTAAAACAGTACTTTACCATTTGCTGAATCCTGTGAAAGCTCTTTCCATGGAAGCTAAAAGCTTGTTCAAATAGGACTTTATCTTCAACTGTCCATTCATCAGGGAAAGGAGTGAAGTTAGGGAGATCCGCGAGGGACTTCTCAATATTATGTTTATGCCAGAACAACATGCCGAGAGCCTTTGAAAAGAAATAGTCCCTTTCTGGGTTTAGTCAACTTTCTAAAATGTTGCGACAAGTAAGTAAAAAAAGACAACTTATTTATTTAAAATAAAATTTTACTATCAGAACCCCTTCTCAAAATGTATTTACAATTTTGTTGGCTGGATACTATAGGTTACAAAATTCTATTTGGAGATGTTATGATGAGTGGGCATATCTGTACTTTTTTAGAGGTAAAAAAATAAGACAATTTAAGGTTGGCAAGGCAGCAGCAATTCTGAAGTAGCAGGAACTAAGCTGGTAGACTGAAATTGACCTGCTTTCTTCCTTTACAAGCTTGTGTCACATACACAGTTCCTTCTAGGTCTTCAAGACTTTTATTACTGGACCACTCAAGAAAGAAAACAAAAATACTTTTCAGCAGACAGAGTATCATCCAAAATGCAAGTCTGAAAATTCAAAGTGAGAGTGGTCTTTCTACAACTCTTCAATCCACAAATAATGCACCGTTACTTCCACGTCATGTGCACCTAATAAGGAACAGAAATTTAATATCCTTTCTTACGTAATTTCATTTCTTGATATTTTTAAAGAATTCTATGCTGATTAGACTTTAGGCCAGAGAACCAATGAAAGATTTGATGCCAAGTCTGGCATGGGAATTGGGAAATGTAATTCACTCTGTTTCAGCCACACAGTGCAGACATGATCACCAGTTGTTCATCAGCTCTCCAAAACCCTAATTTCACATCTTCTGATAACCTGTTCCTAGCAAATCTCCTTTCCTGTTAAAGTAGAAAGTGACAGGCAACTCTTGCAAAGACAGTTTATATTCCATTGTGGACAGGCTACAAATATTTTATACCAGAAGCTGTGTGAAAATTAGTCTTTTTTAAAAGACTTATTTTGAGATCCCTTATCTCCTTCTCTCCCCTAACAAAAGCCAAACCATTTAGAAACATCACCAAACTGCAGGTTTTCTGGACATTGTAACACCAGCAACCTCCTTTTCACAAAGCACCTGACTAGCAAGTCTTTGCTATTATAAGCTTCATTCTCCAAAACTTGATCATACAACTTGTTTCTACTTGTACAACAAATATTTCTTTTTTGTTAACAGGCAATCTCACTTTTATATAAACTGGTTAATTTCAATAGAACAAAGTGCAGAGCAGCAAAGTTTTAGCCTGTGTTTTTTACAGGATGGTGACCAAAGCTATTTAAAAAAAGTGAACCTATTTGTAACTGTCAAACCTAGAACTTGATTCTGTTTTCTTGCCTCTGAAAAAAAACATGCACTTTAAAGTTGGTTTGCCTTTTTTTTTTCCCTCATGTGCAAGAAACCTTTTCCCTGCTGTCCCTATTACAATTAATGGTTCAAAGTTGTACCATATCTGATTTCTGATATTAAACATTAAATTTGTGAGCTGCCTTTCTAAGAAATTCTTTAGCTAAATATACACACACAATTGCATGACATGCCCAGTGTATCAAGAAACATACCAAACCTTTCAAAAGTGCACATTACAAGCTGAGCATGTCATGAAAACAAAGAGCTCAATCTTTTGCAGAGAATCCAGACCACAACTGTATGCAGATCCATTTAACTGCAGTGTTTGCTGCCGTGCCTGAAGAGAAACAGTGTTAATTAATGGTAACCAAGGGGGTGGGGAAAAAAAAGAAGAGAGTTGTGTTATACTTCATATAAAAAAAATTTCTTTAAATAAGGACTCTTATTTCATAGCACTTACCTGTTCCACATTGTATCCATGTTTCTCCTTAGCTATTGCTATATATTCATCCACTGTAACAGAGCAATGTCATAATTATTATTTTCAGTTCTGCTATAAGGCGACACAGAATTAGCCATCTGACATGGGTAAACAGTCTTCCCACGCTTTACTACACTGCACAGGCCCAGATTACCCAAAACATTAAATATATTAATAGTTTTATTAATAACAAAGAAACCCATTGTCTTTCATCCATCGTTTCATTTTATAAACATCTGACACGAGCTAATTCTCAGTGAAAATTATGCTTTCCTTCACATTTTAACACAACAAAGCCACAGAGGCTCATAATTTATTTAAATAAATCAGAGACTAGCTGGTCAGCCAAAGGCTATGTCTTCTTGGAACACGCTCCTAAGAACAGAGACACACTGGGGGAGTTGTAGGGGGTGGTGTCCAGACACCTGGGTTACTTTTAAATTGAACTACTTCTACCATTCCTATTCCCAAACATGTTAAAAACTAATGGAAAGAATCCTAGGTCAATGATTATTCATGTTTTTGATACTAATACAGTTTTCACTGACAACATCAACTTTAACCATAGCACAAAGTCAGTTTTCAATAGAAAATATGAAAATCCAATAATTAGGTCATCAAATTCACCAATCATATTTAGCCATACTAGAACCAGCTTTGAGTTGAACACTTTGCATCATCTTGGAATTAAGTCCTGCTAGTTTTGACATTCAGTGTATGGTGTTTTTTATTTTTAAAGAAACAAACTCTTTTCATTGACCTTCCACAGTTCACAATTAAGTGGTAATTAAATGTAGTTGAACGGAAGCATGATTGAGAAAAGGAAATAATTATATCCTCATTATTCAAATGGACCAAAGACGTCCTCACTATGAACTGCTGCAGCAAAGAGTTAATTGTACTCCAAAGAAGAAAGTGTTTAATAATCAGCTGTAGAGGAATTTACTTCCAACTGTTTTGCAGTAGCAGAAGGTACGTTCCCTCAAACCTAGAGGGACACAAACCTCTAACTACTGGTAGCAGGTTGAAATGGACCTGAGGACGAGGTTCTCATGACTGCAACCTCAAAGTTTTCTCCCCTACATCACATCTGTGAAATTCTAGCACAGAAAGCAGGTTTAAAACCAGATTAAACATACAATTGATCACATTTAGTCACACAATTCCTGTATTTCAGGTCACTTTTGAAGGGAGAAAATGCTCATGTTTTTCTTGATAAGACAGCAATACTAATTTCCCCTTGACCTGGTCCTCAACACATCTTCTCTGAGTTTATCCACTGCAATTCCTGCTCCTAGAAATCTGCAGCAGCAATTTTCTCATGTTTTGACATTTTTTTTATTTTATTAATAGCTGAAGGTTTCACAGACACTGATGATGATACAACACAGGCAGCATGATTTGAAACAAGGACTTAACTATGAAATTAGAGAAGGTGATCTTTCCCTTCCTCAGAGTTCTCTAAATAAATTAAAAAAAAAAAAAAAGAGAAACTTTGTGTTTAATTTTACTAATTTGTAATTTTATTGAGTATAAAATAAAGAGCAAACAGGCACAACAGAAACTATTATTTAATTATACTTAAGCACCCAAAATCCTAAGCAGGGAAGGACTTACATTTGGCATCTGGAATACTGTGATACGGAGACCATACAAGCATCCCTCCATTATCTTTATCAGTATATTTTGTGGCACCTGTAAGAAAACAAGCAAGCCTCAGTATTTATACAAATGGGACAATAACGCAACCATATTAAGAAATCCAGCCCAGCGACTAAAGGGAGGGGGAAAAAAATTAATTAATTCCATATCATTTCCTTAAGATGTCAAATGGTTAAATTTGAACACTATTCTCACGAGGTTCAGTCATAACTGAGTATTAGATAGGATCCTAGTTACCACAATTGGAGCATTAAAATCCATTGCTAAAGTTGGCAATGGATGCAAAATTTAGAGGTATTTGTGTTGGAACATTCCTCCAGAACTTAGAATTGTCTATTAGTACTCTAACAGTTGATCCTGATACTCCCATGATAAATGTAAGTTAGACTTTCTTAAAACACCAACAAAAAAAACCAAATGACATGGGGGTAGAATATAGTCACCATCCCTGATCCCTTCAACAAGGAACTACACTAAAAACTACTGTAATCAATTCTGTTCAACGCTTTCTAGTTTGGATGTCTGTAGGCATGTAATTTTAATATTCATAGCCAACCAAGTTGTGTAGCTGTAGAAAGCAGTTACGTGTAAAAGCTTTTTTTTTTTTGGCTGGTTGGTTCCACAGAGATTGTTTTGGGGTGTGTGTTCACTTCCACCTCAACGTAGCAAGGGAAGAAGTTCAAGTTACCCAAACTATCAGGAGGATAGAACAATTTTTCCAATACTGATGCAACTTTGTACAAAGCACTAAATCACAGAATCTTTGATTTTTAAAAACACACTGTAAAAGGACAGAAAATTCCCCAATACTGGAAAAGCATTAACTAATAGTCACTTTTAATAAATGTTTTATAAGTGTACGCTAGTACATAAAGCCTCTTGTAATCTATTTGTTTACAACAGTTTATCTTGCTAAGACATTGCTCAACAATTGAAGCATTTACACTTGTGTCAGCATGAATTCCTTGAAGAATCACCCTCAGAGGAACTTTCCTTGCACCCTTCTTGGAGAAGGACAGATTTACTTTTTCTATTCAGTGAAACAAATAGCTTTCCACACCATTTTAAGCTTCTATGCTTCATATTCAGGTTCTACATCTTGTTGAAGGAAACAAAACAAATCAATGCTCTGGAAAAAGAGAACAACTTTATGCTTTCTAATTAGGTACTACATTTTGTAGTTTAGCTTGGCAGTTTATTGTATTTGCTATCATCTTTGCAATCTTTAAATCCATTACGACTGTGAGCTTGAAAACCAGTTAATTAGAAAAGCAAAAAGAACTTGTGAAAACTTGTGCATCTTCCAAAACGAGGTGTGTAAAACAGAACCCAAATGCATCATAAACTCCGTAACAAGTTCAAAATGCACACACATTCATAAAGCACCAGTTTCAAGACATAAACAGTACTAAACTCTGAAAGAGTTTTGCTATACAAGAACAAATTCCTTCATATAATATTCTGCTTTAGAGGGGGGGAAAAAAAAAAGGCATACCATTTTTAGTCATTAGGAATACACTATTTCATGAAAAGCATTGCAAACACATTACAGGCACAATACTTTTCTTGTCCACTCAGTTACCACAAGTAAATGACTGCCACCCTGTGCCCTACTCTAAGGGAGGAGAAAACAGGGCCACTGAACAATGAATCAGATGATCAGGCTGTGAGCAAGAAAAGTCTAAACTTAACGTGAGTATATCCTCAGTTATTCCTTCCAAAAAAATACCAGACAGACACCTGCAGACAAGTGGATATGACAGACGTTATCAGGTACTGAATATTCAAGTACTAAAGCGAAAAACTTAGTTTCAGGGTCATGTCATTGTGCCTGTATTTGGTGACCCTCCCATGACTAACAGCTCCCACCAGAACACTCTGTTCAAAGCAGTCTTGTTTCCCCAGCAGGAATCAGACAATTGTCTCCTTTCAGGTGGCATCTTCACACTGCCAAAAGGAAAGCAAAGATGACAAAGGAAGGATGGGATGCATACAGGTGGGACTGTGCTTGAAGGCAGGCATCCTGTCCTCAACATGGGATGTCCATAGCTAGAGTCCAGGGACCCCTCTATCTGCAAATGCAGGACCACAGTCTACTTTTTTGAGAACTGCTTTGTCCTTTGTGCCCCAAGTATTCAAGTGAGCAGCACTTCCCCCCTCCCACATACACAAGGGCTGTGTTGTATCTCAAGGGCAACATGATCTTTATCCGCAAGATCCATTCTTGTAAGGGACAGTGGCTGGAAATACCAGGCAGCAAGTTAAACAAAACATGTTAGAAGAGCAGAGTTGTAAGCCAGTAAGGAGAAGAAAGACTGTGAGCTACATCTCAAATACAACAAGTCTCCCCCTGCCCAAACCAGCCCCACAAGCCACTTAGGAAGGGGTTTCCGTTCTTCAGCTGCTGCGCTCCTCTGCCAACACAGCTCAGAAAACAGGGCTGGCTGAAGATGACCCACAGGCACTCTCCGCTGCCTCCAGAATAGAGAAACTGTAGCAGCAAATGGACACTTTCTAAATTCCAGCTTAGCCTTAGAAGTTAGGTACACATGGATGAAGCTGTTTTGTGCACAACTCTAAATACTAAGAATAAAATGAAAGTCTGGAGGCATACAAGAGCTAGCAAGGGCGTTGCGGGGCAGCACAGCATTTTAAAAATGTATCATTTTCCAACACACAAAGTACCATCATCCACTTAAAACTAAGCTTTTAGAGTAAGAACAGAAACACAGAAACTAACAGGAGGAAGAACTAAATTTCTAGAATAAAGTCATGGAAATCTTAAAAATTAAGGGTATGTGAGGACAGATGGCATGGAATACCTGGGAAGTGTTACATACTTCACCTCACCGTTTAATAATTTCAATTTAAGAAAGCTTGTTTTCATATAGGAAGAGGGAGAAAAGTTGTAAGAAAGTATACACATAAATGAAATCCATAACTGACCTTAAAAAGTATAAAACATTCTTCTTGACAGCCCCTCAACTCCTTGAGAAGAAGGTAAATGGGAAATCAGTATTTCACTATTAACTAGGCAAAATTCATAATACAGCTTTTGAGAAGACCCAAATCTGAGTAGAATAAAATTTCTCTAGCAGTCATCTCACAGGTGGATGACACAACAGCATGGTGCATCTCCAGCGATGGCATTCTCCACTACCCTCTCATCCTGCTAGGTCTACAGACGGGTCAGAAGGTACAAGCAGAAACACTTTCACCTTAACAATATAAAGTACTGCAGGAAAACCAACAGGAGGAGACAAAAATCTGGAGTGCAGAAGATAGTTTATTAACTCAGTAAATTAGGTAAGGAGATCTGGGATTGTTATTCTATCAAAACCATTGTTTTTGGGTGGTTTTTTTTTTGTTTTTTTTTGTTTTTTTTTTTTTAAGAAAACTTCTCATTGTAGCAGTAACATTGTAGCTCTAGTAACAAGTAAAAATACTGTTTCCCTTACAGCTTTATCTGAAGGCTTCCTTGTTAAAAGGGGATGGTGGAGGAAGGGATAAGAAAGAATACGTCTAAATTAACTCCTAATGGTTGCTTCCAACCACAATCCACTTCTTCCAAGAGACAGTGATAAACAGTTGATTCATTTTTTTCTTTAAGCAATTTCTTAATTTATAAACTCAGGTTAAAAAAAAAAGTTTACTACTGTCACAATTTTAATCATAAATGTTTTATTCCTCAATGTATTGAGGTAGAGCATTACTCACAAATATTTTTAAACACAGGCTAAGTGAGGTCAAATGATTAGTATTTATTCTACTCATGTTAGTATTCTTTCTGTGTGTGTACCAGAGGGCTGACTTTATATGTTAGATTTTTGTCTAGTTTAATCCATCGTTGATTCCCTTCTCCCACCTATTTATTTCAAGGAGGTTAAAAGTAACAGCATTCAAGGTATTACAAATAAACACTTACTAATGTATCTGGAAAACACTCAAAAACAAACAAACAAAAAAAGCATTAAAGTTAGTAAGTTAGAGACAGTGCCTATGTCCATATAAGCAAAACTAGATGTATGATGGAGTATGTGTTACATCATTTGATACAAGAAACAAACCATCTAATTGTAGCTATGATAAGAGTACAACTTTGTCCAGCATTACTTCCATGTCTAAGAAATGATGCCTCAAGAGTCATCAGAAAAAAACCCCAACAAAACAGGTGAAAGCATGAGATCTTGCCAAAATCTCTGACAACTAATCTGCTAACATGGTATGTATTGTATTTTTTCACTGTATGTATCCCCCTTTTTCTTTAATTCTAAATTTTATAAGACTTTGGTATTAAAAAAAAAAAGTTACTATTTTCTTGACCTAAAAATCAAAATAGACACACTGAGAAGAACAATACTACACATTATGCTTTTTATATAAGACTTATTAAAGGAAGATTTCCATGATTAAGGAAATTGATAAAGCAAAGGAGCATATATTAATCACAGTTACTGGGGAAAAGAGCATAGGTTGAATTCTACCTTCCAGGAATATTTAAGAGCTTGAAAAAGCCTGGTTACGAGAAATGATAAAATCAGTTCTATGGTTACAAATGTAATGATACTATTGCATATATAGTTTACAAAATTGAAACCACAGAACCTCAGTTGTCCTACAAGGAGTGAAGAGACCTTTTAATTAAAAGAAAAAACAAACACTATGGGTTGTTGTTTTGTTTGCGTTTTTTTTTTTTTTTTCTAATTTAAGTGGCCTGTAGGAAAAACAAGCCCAGGCTGCAGGTTAGAAACAATCATTTTTATTTATGTTTATTTTTATGTAGGCAATGTAAAAGTAAAGGGTGCAAACGGTTAGTCTTATTAACAAAGAGCCCTGGACTACACGCTCCTTTCTAGGGGAAAGGCATTCCCTTATGCCAAGATCATGCATCCATTTAATCCCACCCTCCCCCTTTCTTTCCCCCGGCCTTTTCTTTGGCCTGTGGGGACTTGCGCCCATCAAGAGGGGCTTGCTACAGCTTTAGGAGGCACTATATGAACAGCTCTGGCCCAATCCTCTTCCGGTAGGAAATCATCTGACACCAATGGAGCCTGCCTGGAGAACAGGAAAGTAGACAGGCTTCATCTGAGCACTACAGCAGAACTGATAAACGCTCCCACGGTCTTACCGCTCACAGTAGTAATGCAAAGACACAATTCTAGCAATTAACTTGCTAAAATCCAGTACCAGGTTATGCGAGTGTACCCAGTATTCCT